>SMSR01002216.1:82358-110008 GCA_019453355.1 Ceratina japonica
CGTTCTCCACGCGGCCCAGGGTCGTGAATCGTTCAGAACTTCGCGCTAATCGCACTAAATATTTCCAACGTTATACGAAATTATAAGCAGCTCAGTGCTCAGATCGAGAAATCGAGTTCTCGTTCATTAGTTGATGAGTTGACCCTCTCATTGTATAATGTTAGAACAAAATAATAAGAATTTGAATTTTAACGTCCAATGATAGAATTTTTAATAATACTCAAAACGACCTGTTATTCTTCGACGAATGCCTCAACAAAAAAATAGGAAATAAACTGACTTGTTGAGGCATTCGTCCAAGAATAACAGGTCGTTTTGAGTATTATTAAAAATAATAAGAAGCTTAGAACTCATGAATGACAATTAGATGTCTTAAATTCTTTGAACATATAGAAAGACTTTTGATTGAATTTAATAGAAAAATGAGCTCCACGACCCTTGACGATTATCACCGTGTCGGCAATTTGACGTAGGCACCACTCGACGAGAGCCTACCTGCATGGGACAATTGCAGCTGGGACAGGGAGTCGGTTCGACCCATTCGTAAGGTGAGAACCTCGCCACTATCCAAATCGTTATTGACACCAACATGTAGGCGCCCAGCATGGACAGCCAGATCTCCACGGCGAGGGGATTCATGAACGAGAACAGCCTGGACGGCGTTCGCCCGGAAACCTGAAGCAATTACACGTATTTCCGTATTACTTACTTCCCCGATCTCCAACCCTCCTTCCACGGACGGATCTGTAGCCCCGATTTCCGCGCGGTCTCACTTTTCGCCTAGTTTCCCCGCTATTTCCTTTTTCCAAGCGAGAAACTAATTCTGCCGAGCATGACAGCTACACGGTGCTCCGCTGATGAATAGGATCGCGCAAGACAATCCTTTATCCCGGGCGGAATTACGGATTCCTTTTTCTATTCTCCGGCCCCGGTCCGACGGGGATACAATGGCCGGGACCGAACGCTCGCCACGGTTCAAGCCCGTAGACAACTCCCTTTATCCGTTCGTTTCCTTTCTTTCCCCCGATTGTTCCAGTCGAAACTGGAGCGCGGCCCGCGTTTTTTTCGACCGATTTGGGTTGCCGATCCCGGGCCGGGGATCCGGGCCGTGATACAAGCGCGGCCGGCCTATGCCTGCGGGATAATCGGCGCCCTCAGACGTGACAGCTTCTGATTTTCTCTAGCTCGCTTTACCCATCGTCACGAGGTCTCGTTCGAGAGAAACGGGAGTTACGGGATTGTTCAATAATTGTAGCTGCGATCGACGACGAAATAATTATAAAATCCAATAACTGGAGACGGGGGCTTGAGCACGGCGCTCGATACGAATCTCTGAGTGTACAAACACTCGAGGACGTTGAAAATACTCGGGAAGCGATTATTGCCAAGTCTATGGACGTCGATAACAATCAGCGTCGAGAAGTCGTCGCGAGGTCTCTCCTCACTCTCCCCTCTCTCTATTTCTCTCGCAGATACAATAAAGGACGGGGGGGACAAAGGAGCTTATTGCGGGTATCTCGCGAATCGAAGGATCGTATATAGTCCGGCTCGTGGAGAGTGTACCTTGGGGTTCAGCCCGCTGCCCTGTCTAAGAAACGTGCCGGTGATAAACCAGAAGCTGTTGCTGACGGTAAACTGGTTCTCGACGACGTCGCTCTCGCCCAGACACGGGTGCGGATTGTTCCACTCGTACGGGCTGAACCGAGCCATTACGAACAGGGTGAAGCTGACGAGCATGTACGCGGCCAGCACGTACAGCCAGATCTCCACGGCCAGCGGGTTCATGAACGAGAACAACCGCGTCGGCTGGCTGGAGGGCACCTAAATTACGTTACGCTACGATTTTAATTAAAACGGATCCCGGCGCCGCTTGCCCGCCGTGTACCGGGCGGGACCCTCTTCCTCCCCGATTCGGTTACCTCCAGAATATCGTTCTTACTGCGCCGGAACCGAGCGGGCCTGTTAAATCTCTGTACATGCAGCCTCGAATAACGCGACACGTGGCGTCGCGCTAAAGTTATTCACGAATTAATGACGGGCTGATTTGCGTAAACGATATTCCCAGGGACTGACGCGTTGTAAGGGACGTGAATTACAGTTGGGCCCTTCGGGGTGCCCGCGACTCACCTTAAACAGTATCCCGATACCGAGATTCATGAACGGCTTCGTGAAATCTATCACGCTCTCCCGGGCGTAATTGATTGTCATGGACGCGACGGCGAGGTCCGCTCTCTGGGAACAAAAGGCAGAAGCATGGATTGAAAACAGACGTGCGTAATTAAATTTCCGCGGACCGGCGCGCACCGTTACACTTTTGGAAATTCGACCTACTGAAACGCGAAATCTTTGCAGCCGCGGACGAACGAAACGTGGGAAATCTATTTTCGCACCGCGTTTTGTCCGCGGCGTATCAAAGGCTGAAAAGATTCGAGCGGGTGTCATCTATAAAAGATCACTCGGCTAACATTTGCCTTGCAAAACAGTGAATGCATTTTTTATAAGCGAACCGGTGACGCGTTTCCCTTCGGGACGATCCGCTTACGGGTTTCTGGGTTAAGGTGGAGGAGAACTCTTTCGACGCGGGAACAGATTGCCCTGCATCTTTTATGACCCGGTGATCTTCGGATCTGCCGACCGCCGATTGTTTCTACCGTGTCGCTCCGAGCCATTCGCAACCTTGACACGACCTAGCCGTGCCGATTATCATCGCGAAAATTTTCCTTCCCACCTCCTTTCATCGTGAACCTTCGCTTCAGTTCCCGCACCGAGGTATACTATTATATAAGGGCAATTTTCGTGTAGTCGTTGGAGCCTAATCGCTCTTTTCGATGGTAATCGGCACCGAGGAAATCGGTAAATGGCTGTATGATCTATATTATTGTGCTATATAGCTAGAGATATACCTTTTGTTTGAAACATTTTTCACTAGGACGAAGAATAAGCTTTTTGTAATAAACAATTTTATTTGTTAATTAATTATTGACGCTAGCGAAAAATCTTTTATACAAAAGTTGTAGGCACTGATGTCCTCTACAAGAAAGGTTCTATGCATTTTTCTTCTAACTGCTGTATTTAACGAGTTAAGTACGATTAATCGGCATTTTATTCGTGGTAGCAAAATCCGACCTTCCTGCCATCGGAACAGCAGACTTTCAGCCAAAAATTCTGTTTTTCCTCAAATATTTCTAAACCGTTGGACGTACAGGAAAATTGCATAGGACCTTTTTTATAGCTGTTGATCAGAGCTACAACTTTTGTCTGAAACATTTTTCGCTGGCGTCGATAGTTCACGAGTATTTTACAAAAGCCGGTTAAACAATTTTTTATCAAATACTCGTAAACTATCGACACCAGCGAAAAATGTTTCAGACAAAAGTTGTAGCTCTGATCGTCAGCTACAAAAAGGGTCGTATGCAATTTTCCCATAAATCCAACGGTTTAGAAGTAATTTAGGAAAAACGAAAATTTAGAAGAATCTGAAGGGATACCCCTTGAAAAAATCTCGGGAAAATTGAAAATATTTTTTTTCAAAATTTCGAAAAATGCTTCAAGTAAAAGTTGTAGGTACTGCTATTATCTACAAAAAAGGTCGTATACAATTTTCTTCTNCTTTTCGATGGTAATCGGCACCGAGGAAATCGGTAAATGGCTGTATGATCTATATTATTGTGCTATATAGCTAGAGATATACCTTTTGTTTGAAACATTTTTCACTAGGACGAAGAATAAGCTTTTTGTAATAAACAATTTTATTTGTTAATTAATTATTGACGCTAGCGAAAAATCTTTTATACAAAAGTTGTAGGCACTGATGTCCTCTACAAGAAAGGTTCTATGCATTTTTCTTCTAACTGCTGTATTTAACGAGTTAAGTACGATTAATCGGCATTTTATTCGTGGTAGCAAAATCCGACCTTCCTGCCATCGGAACAGCAGACTTTCAGCCAAAAATTCTGTTTTTCCTCAAATATTTCTAAACCGTTGGACGTACAGGAAAATTGCATAGGACCTTTTTTATAGCTGTTGATCAGAGCTACAACTTTTGTCTGAAACATTTTTCGCTGGCGTCGATAGTTCACGAGTATTTTACAAAAGCCGGTTAAACAATTTTTTATCAAATACTCGTAAACTATCGACACCAGCGAAAAATGTTTCAGACAAAAGTTGTAGCTCTGATCGTCAGCTACAAAAAGGGTCGTATGCAATTTTCCCATAAATCCAACGGTTTAGAAGTAATTTAGGAAAAACGAAAATTTAGAAGAATCTGAAGGGATACCCCTTGAAAAAATCTCGGGAAAATTGAAAATATTTTTTTTCAAAATTTCGAAAAATGCTTCAAGTAAAAGTTGTAGGTACTGCTATTATCTACAAAAAAGGTCGTATACAATTTTCTTCTATCTCAGATACCTTAGGACTAATCGACTAATTAATTCATTCTTAAGGAATGAAATTTGAAAAATATTGCATGGGATCTTTTTTGCATCTGATAAGTATTCAAATGACATAAGATTGCCACTTTTTAATAATCCCCCTTCGTTTCCTTGCGAATTTCGCGTTTGAACCAAACCGTCTGACCAAATACGGAGTTATACTACTTAAAGCTATATACTGAAAAGAATTGGTATTATGAAATGATATAATGATGATCTCCTCAGCTCATAACATCATAAATGATTAATTTCAGATAGTATCTTCATAAGCTAACCGGCGATANAACTTTACAACGCCCGCTACTGCGAGACCCATTGATAAAAACCTCTGACTCTGGGCCAACGTATTTTTTACCTCGTAAAACAAATGAAGACGTGATTGTTTTATAATTACTGTGCCAGGATCGAAGTCGTTCTTGTGATATTATTGTCTCTGGTCGTGCAGGAATTACCTTTAGGCGTTGCAATTCCGTAGCCTTTGCTGTCCAATAGACCGCCGATCTGTGTTAAATTGCAGTCGCGTTGCACCGCATAATCGAGCATCGTGGATTCCATCAGGAACGCGTAGTCACCCTCTAGAACTTTCTTTATCCCCTCCTCGTAGCTGTTTACGAACACCGACGGCGACTTCGATTCCATGAACTCCCACATCTTTTTGTAGATCCCAATCTTCGAGTCCTGTTAAAAAGTCGACGAAAAACTTTCGCTAAATAATTGAGAAGCTGTTACTGAATTCCTGAATTGAATTTTAATAAAACTTCGGAGTTTCGATAAGAATTTACGAGGATTTCGTATTGCATTTTCCTTCCCGTCTTGAAGACCCGATTTTCTGTTAATATCGTTATCAGGGGTTGTCGCAGAGCGAAATAGTTTCGTGATCGCGCGCAGCATTTTGTCCGCTGGATGAAATCTATACTTANATGATTAATTTCAGATAGTATCTTCATAAGCTAACCGGCGATAAGATTATATCTGAAATTTCGTCGGACATGAATACTTCCTCCAAATACTTAGTCGAACTCTCGGTGAATCGCGTCATAAATTACTTGAAACGGTCACATCATTCCGATTTAATAACCGCGTCTTTTTACAATTCAGATGTCACAGGCGGTAACATCTGGCCGCCGCGTCGATCCCTATGAATCAGAATATCCGATACGTGACCGTCCCGTTCGAGAACGGCCCAAATTAGATGCCACTACCTCTGGCCCGGGAGCATGCATAATGAAATTCTAGACGTGATGGATTTATTGCCGCGGTATCGGCCGCTGTTTTGCATAGGAAATTTTGCGCGCGCCTCTCTTTTACATTTTTTTAATCAGCAACTACTCGCAGATAAAAAGCTTGACACCGTGATTTAAATAAACCTGATGTTCCATTTCTGCGAAAGTGTAGTAAATATTTTAATTTCTGTTTAGGTCACAATTTCTGCTCACTGATTTAAGGTTGTATCAGCAAAAATTTGCAACTAGCAAAAATGTTTTCTCATCGTTTTTATCATNTGGGGGAAGGTGGCTGTGAATTTTCCATGGACGGGGTGCACTTAGATCGAGCGCTCTGTATAGCACTGTCTCGCGGCATCCCTTTGGAGGCTGGAGGAGACGACGTTAACGCNATGTTTTCTCATCGTTTTTATCATTCAAGAGTTCGTCCAACCTTGAAAGAGAAACCAATGAATAGAAATCGTGACATTTTTTTACATGATCGTACTTTGTGATCAATTTATTCACTCTGAAACATGAAAAAAAATGTATTTGTTTGTAAAATGGGTTGGGGGAAGGTGGTTGTGAATTTTCCATGGACGGGGTGCACTTAGATCGAGCGCTATGTATAGCACTGTCTCGCGGCATCCCTTTGGAGGCTGGAGGAGACGACGTTAACGCGATTCTGAGAATGCCTTGCCTTCTCCATCAGCTCCCTGACGATGCCGTTCCACTCCTTGGTTTTCGGGTCGTAAACGCCGTACATGTGATCGGGCACCAATCTTATGGCGTACTGGAAGCCGACCTGGCCGGCGATCCACTTGAGCAAATCGATGCAAAACCCCTCGAACCTCGCGTTCCCCGTCAGATTCTTGTCTTCCTTTACCATCACGTACGGTTTCTCCTGGAAGAACGAGATAAGAACTCCTTTGATGGATCACCGGGACCGATAGAGACGGCGCAGACAGAACGCAGAGGGGTAGGGGAACGAATGCCTCTGGTTTTATTGAAGGGGAGAAAAAATTCTTGGTCGCCGCGAGATAAGAGAGAGGCATCGATGGTATGAAACATACGGAGGAGCTCGGTGTCATTCGACGCCCTAATGCGAACGATTCTGATGGAAGCTCCTCCTTTGCCGGCGCCTTTCATCTCTGAAAATGGGAGACGCGGGTCGGCCCTCGTGTCCCCGTCCTATCGCCTCCCTTTTGACAGGAGCTACCGAGCGAAATTAGTTTCTTTCCGGAGTTTCTTCCACCGGGGAAAGCGTAATCGAAAGTTAAATAGGAGCTCCTTGTCAATTAGTGTTATTAAAGGAGTACCGTAAATGATTTCGCGGAATCTCGCTCGAGCCTTAGGCGAATTGAAAAAGCTACGTCTTAAAGATAAATTTTCCTCGGGCGTAAAGATTCTTTTTATGGTGCTTATGCGAGCGTCGCGGCAGTTACCTCTCTGGTCATAACAACCAGGGTAATGTTGGTCGCGCTGGTCTCGTAAAAAGCGCCGACGTCGGTCACGTTGACCCCGGTCCCCGGCTTCCACTCCCCCACTTTTACCAGCTCCTCCTTTTTCAGCTTCAAGAGGTCCAGTTTGAAGTTGTTTCGCTTACCCTCGTTGAACTCGATATGTCCGGTTAGGCCGTGTAAGCCTGCCTGCGAACAGAAATGTTCGTAACCCTAAATTCCACGATAAAAACACTCTCTCTCTCTCTCTCTCTCTCTCTCTCTCTCTCTCTCTTCCCTTGGTTATCATTTTTTATTTCATTCTAAATTTTGTTATGAAATAAGAAAATAATTAAAGTTATTGTATTTTACGATTATTATAAAGATTAAATGATTAAAGCCTGTCTTCGTAACCATAAATTCCAGGAAAAAATTCTTCCCTTAGTTTTCACTGAACTACAAATCCATGGAATTTTTTATTTCATTCTAAATTTTGTTATGAAATAAGAAAATAATAAAAATTATTGTATTTTACGATTATTATAAAGGTTAAATGATCGAAGATTGTAAATCTGTCTTCGTAATCCAAAACTCCAGGAAAAACTCTTCCCTTAGTTTTCACTGAACTACAAATCCATGGAATTTTAAATTTCATTCTAAATTTTGTTATGAAATAAGAAAATAATTAAAATGATTGTATTTTACGACTATTGGAAAGGTCAAGTGGTGGAGGATTAATATTGACTTTCTCTTGAGTTATCGGTTAATCATGTTTGGATAGGGTAACAGGCGGGTATCTTTGCAATAATGAACGGTCGCGCGCGAAACAATTAATCGTCGGCCCGGTGGACGGACCAATCCTCCAGCGCATAATTAGTAGATAACGAGACAGAGCCGTACGTTACTCGTGCAAATTATCGACAGTCCCTGTTCGACGTGTCCCTTCAATTTCGATGATCATGGTAGCTTTCACGGAAATCCTGTCCGTTAATTACCACTTGCGGAACTCGCGCCGCGCTTAATTTACGAGAGGACCTCTCTTTCCACGAAATTCCGACCCATTATATCTCCTGGCCGTGTTTTTATCGGGCCACTTTCCCGGCAACAAACGGCCCGGCCTGATTCCTCCATCAGCCAGACAATGGAAATTAAATCTTCCGATTTCTCTTCGGTTTTTTAACGTCGCCAATTCTGGTTCTCTTGTCCCAGAACGCTGTACGAAAATCCGCTGATTCATGGCCACAGCTTTCTGAGCGGATGCACTTTTTTTTCATGAATAAAAAATGGGCAAAATTGTGCAAACAGGAACTCGTCCGCCTTGATCCGATATTAAATCGCGAGGATCAAACGTAAAACCCAATTTCTCTGAAATTGAACAAAATCAGGATTCGTCAACAATTTATCCCAACTTTATGTGGAAGCAAAACAGAAAACGTTTGACCATCGGATAAAAGAGAATCCCTTCAAACTTGTAAAAGCAGAACTTCAAATACGATTCAAGGCTGTTGTTATGTCTTATCGAATTATGATTTGTGAAAGGAAATTCGAAATTACAATTTCACATGTTAACGCATTTTCGGGAACGGCACTCGTTAATGATTTAAGCCTGCACGCAACATTAAATTGTTACGAACGAAAGGGAAAACGGAGAGCATCGTGTTTAATCGTCGAATCATTGCGGGACGAGCGGATGCCCGGAAGTGAGGAGAATCCTATTTTCGCGATCGAAGAGCCGTTCGTTACCCGGCCGGCGGATTCGTTCGTTAATTGCTTTCGCGTCTACGTTCGTGTAAAATTGTGAACCCGTTTTCACGTACCAGTTGGCTCGAAAACAGGAATACCCCGTTCTCTTCTGAATCGGTGAGTCTTCCTCTCCGATCTCACAATTCCCGGCGCGAATAAATCCACGAATTTGTAACGTATGAAACCTCCCCTTTGTGCTCGTTATACGCGGATTCAAAGCAACGATTTGTCACGAGCTAAAAAACTTCGCGCCGCCGCGTCCAAACGATCATATTCAGAAAATCGTTTAAAAAAAATTCTATTATAATTTCGTCTGCATTTCGAAAATAGTTTTTCGCGATCCGATTGTTACGAACTTTTTCTGCGGCGGCGGGTCGCGTTTTGTAAACTCACGGTTTGACGCCGTTACCCGAATCTGACAGGCTGCGAGCTAGTTTGGGCGAAAATTTTTTAGTGACACGTTTCGCGCGACACACAGTTTATATCACGGGACGCGTCTACTTTCGCCACTTGTTTACAGAGGTTTCGAAACCGCGCGTCCAGCCCGGTCATAGAACGCATCGCTTTTCATCATTCGCCGCGCGCAATTTTTCCCGGGGTAATAAAAAAGTTCGCAACATCTGTACGCCGCGTAACATTGCGCGCGACGTTGATTATGAATTGTTTCCAAAGGCTTGATGAGAAAAATTATACACCGCGGAGCGTACATTATTTTATACACTGAATTTCGTATTTCCTTGGAAAAAAAAATCTGCTCCACAGTAAATTGAATGGTCTTTGTAACAACGAAATCTGCGAACAACATAATTACGCTTTTTCTGCAGAGCTTTTGTGAGCTTGTCGTCGTTGACGAAGTTATTTCGCGTTTTCTTTTCCCGGAAGTTCCCCAGCTATTTTTGACGGCCTTCCACGGCACCTATCAATCCAGCTTCTCACGGGATAATTAAACGAGTCAATCAACCTGCCTCCCCTTTAAAAAATCGAAACGTCAGTCTAGGGAAATCCGAACGCAATTTCCCCCGGTTCCAAATGTGAAAAATATGGAAATACTCTAGGAAAGATTAATTTCCGAACAGAGGAGCATCTATTAAAAATGGTCGGACATAGATCAGCCGCATTCCGGGAGCATCGTTCAAAAAATAATCGGCAAAGGACGAATTTTAATGGGGCGTCGCAGAATTTATCGTACCGGTCCCCCATTATTTATCGGTCGCGCGCGTAGGAGTAGGTAAATAATTTTGAACGATCGCACGGCATTGACATAGTTATTTGTCGCGCAGTTATGGGAATAACCGACCGTATCCCCCGGCGGGCGGGTAAATGGAAACTCGCGAACAGGCCTGCGCGTCCGCGCGCTAAATTTCCTGTTCATCTATCTTCGGCAACTGTTTAATTTACGCGGAATATGTGCGGCACAGTTCATTAATCGATACGCGGCAGCGCGGAACGGAACGGAACGGAACACGGCCGGGCCGTGATTCCGCGGATGAATCATCGCGCGCCTCGACGCTCTCCGTCATTGTCGCGGCCCCGCCGTTCTAAAAACCCCGGGTTTTAATATCAACCGGGAGGAAAAATTCCGCGGAACGGGACAAAGGGGCGCGCGCGGTTTACCCATTAATTGCCTTTTAAATTGTCTCTTAAATTATCGCGAGATGTCAACGCGATCCGTTCTCGCAGGGTTCATTAGCGGATTCCACGCGATTCAGTGAAACTATTCAAACGGGGCCCGGTTTAATTCTCCATTATTACCGCGGCTCCATTGAAACAACCGTATTGTCCGGCCTATTGTTGTTCTCGCGCCCTGGAGTAAATTATTCCGTCTTCAACAATCTCGTCCAACTTAACTCCCCGGAAAACAATAACGGGCGTACAGCGGACAAGGCGCACCGGCGATGAACATCCACCCCGGCACGTTCCCATTAAAACCTATATCCCGGATGCGTATTTTCGCTGATTAGAGGCGACTCGAGGCGACGACGACGACGCGCCGAAACGACGGCGACGAACGAACGAACGAACGGCCGGGCGTCTGTTCCGGTTAATTCTAGGAGCCGAATTACGGACCGGAAGTTCTCGGGGCGTGGGTGAACTCGGCCGGGAAACTTCGACGCGATATTCACTTAATAAACCCGGACACGGGGGCCGTCCGCGCGGACGTGAGCTGGGCTGCTTACGAGCCTCGACGACACGTGTTGACTCGCGTCGCCGTCGTCGGCGTCGCCGCAGCGGCGAGCTGGACCGCGCCGCTCGTGCGGAACTTAGCAGACGACGGCGGAAAATCGGGCACGGAATTGTTCGAACGGAACGCGCGAAATCGAGCGTGGAAAGACGCGTTCGACAAACCGGATCGGGTTTTAGAAATTTTTATGAACGTCGGTCTCGTGGATTTAGGTCAGAGTCCTCGCGAATGCGGAAGGAGCTTCATAGGTGACTTATGTGGCAATCGGAGTAGAAAAATTGGTGGTCTTGTTAAAAATTAAGAAAACAGAAAATTTTTAGATTTGTATAAAAAATGCATTGGAGAGGATGAAAGCAGATAGGGTAGCGTTGCTATTTATCAGGCTCTTATCTTTCATTCCCTAACATATTTCATATAAATCGATATCTCATAAAATATCCGCGTAATCGAATCACCGAGCAAATATACGGGAGCTCTCGGAAGCGGAAGGAAAGAAGAAATTCGAGATATGACCGTAGAGAGGAAGAATGCGTGAATAGAATAGGAGATGGGACCGAGANTATAGGTGACTTATGTGGCAATGGGAGTAGAAAAATTGGTATTCTTGTTAAAAATTAAGAAAACAGGCAATTTTTAGATTTGTATAAAAAATGCATTGAAGAGGATGAAAGCAAATAGGGTAGCGTTGCTATTATCAGGCTCTTATCTTTCATTCCCTAACATATTTCATATAAATCGATATCTCATAAAATATCCGCGTAATCGAATCACCGAGCAAATATACGGGAGCTCTCGGAAGCGGAAGGAAAGAAGAAATTCGAGATATGACCGTAGAGAGGAAGAATGCGTGAATAGAATAGGAGATGGGACCGAGATGGGACGGTGGTGGATGGACAGAAGACGTGCAGCGAACAGGAACGGTCCATTCTTCGTGGCTATTTGCTAAATACGCTGTTCAATTATTCATGTGTCAACGCTGAACTCACCGCTGCTAGCGGCTTATCGTTGGACGTTCAGCAATCTGGCTACTTCCGCCTAGAATATTTTCACCCGTGTGTACGGATACCGTTTCATCACCTGATTTGGGTAATTATGCAAATATATGATACCACGTGAAAAATTCAAATATAGTCGTTGTAAAACTGTTCGTCCATAATTGTATTTTATAATGAACGATTAAATTCCGTATTTTACGACAGACGGCACAATTTCAGAATTACAATATTGAAAATTGTATAAAATCAAATATTTCACAAATACAAAGATAAAACATTTGATTCAGTCATACAATTTTTTACGGCACTTAACAGGATTAACTGTCGATATATAACATCGCTTAATTAAACTATTTCATTCTTTCTTTCAGCAAACGTTGTAATATCACGCCTGATGTGATTTAATCCGCCGGCAGACTTTTATTTGCATATATTCCGGCAGGGTGTGTTTTTCATTGTCACTTCGCTCGGCAAACAAACAGAAATACACGTACATAGTATGTGTTTTCATTAAATCGGTTGTTTGCCGTCCGTTCGTACGTATTTCCTGCTACGTGCCGTTCCATTCTTCGGACTCGATTTCCGTCCGACATTCTTTTCGATACGAAACGGAACTGACGCCTATAAGCTTCTCATCTCCCGGAACGCCGTTTATAGTTTTGCTTCTTATCAAAAATTCCGTCCCTTTCCTTCCTAGCGAGCTTATCCTTGTTTACCTGCCGCTCTCGTATCGATCACGCGACGCCGGAAAGTTTTGCGTTTCACCTCTCGTAGGAAAACCGGCAAACACCGCGTTACGCTTCGAAGTCCGTAAACAAGAGACGGATACTCGGTTTCTTCGCGACTCGAGTGCGAATGACGGGGTTTTCGGGGTAGAAGGGGATACAATATTTATTCACCGATCACGCCGCCTGCTTTTTGCGACGAATTCCGAGGGCGTCTGGGGCCGGGGATGTCGTTCTTCTCCCGGCGGAAGCGGCTCGGAGTTTCGCAACTCGCTCTCTTCCGCCGCGGCGGACGCACTTGCGTGGCCCCGGCGCTCGTTTCTTGTTTATGGAAGCGCGATGCAATTAAGGGGAATGGAAATGTTAACGAAGAGAATGCCGACCGAGTTCGCTTCTGTCTTGCCGGCCCCGGCCGTGTTGTAAATCATCCACGAGTGATTAGGAACTCTGAATTAATGCCTGCATGGTTTGCAAACTTTTAGTGTCTCCTCAATCAAATTTGTTAAACGTTTTATTATCGATATAAACGAAACAATGGTGTTGGATAGACGTATATTATAATCTAATTAAACAGACAAACAAATGAATCAGTCGCTGAGACTCACATAGATACTGTCTCGATACTTTCTCGTGGGTAACTGCCCAGGAGAGACGAAATACCCCTCTCCCCATACAATTACGTTTCAAACGGTACACAAAATGTATGCGAAATATACACATTCACACGCGCGCCAATATTCGAACTTCAACAAAATTAATCATGTTTTTCATGTATTTATTTTGTTATTTAAGTAAGTAAATTATTTGGAAGAACGAGAGAAGCGTAATTCAGGCGTTAAGGGATGAAAAACTATACAAATTAACAGAAAGCAGTCGCGGGCGAGTTACAAGACTCCGGGCACGTTTGAACGTCGAAAGTTAACCAGGCGAAATTCCGTTTAAAATTAGTTGATCAGGGAACGGGGAGTCCCGATACGAGACGGGCGCGCAGCCCGAATGAAAGCAGGAACGAATTGATACGAAGTCCCGGCCTGTTCATTGATTATACTCGGTTCCCGCTTTTAATTTGTACCCTACAGGTGGAAAATCAAGAAACGGTTTTCGCCGATGAACTCCACGCCGACGGAATTCGCCTTTCACTCTCCTAATTGAAATTTAGTTAATTGAAACAAGATTAAACGCGGCGTTACTCACCGGCCCAATTGACCCGCCCGCGCGATAATGCATCCTGCCTGGTTATTCCCCTTTTGTTACTCATTATACAATGCCTCCGAGTATCTCATCTCGCCGTGATTATTCCGCGAACTCAACCGGAATTTCACCTTTTTTTTTAAACACAGAAGTTTGTCACGAGTTTCCCCGGAATTCCATTAAAAAACTTCAATCGATTTCTCTCAGGATTAGCATTGCGCGGCGATACCATTAAGTTCGCCTAAACTTTTTTTATTAAGAGACNTTTTTTTTAAACAGAAGTTTGTCACGAGTTTCCCCGGAATCCCATTAAAAAACTTCCATTGATTTCTCTCAGGATTAGTATTGCGCGGCGATACCATTAAGTTCGCCTAAACTTTTTTTATTAAGAGACCTAGCAACGTTTTCTAGCGAAGTTCTGGAATAGCTTAGGAAACTGCTCGGTTTAACTTCGTTACATGCGTTTGAAAATAATTGAAACCGGCGCGTCGTTTCCGCGAACAGTTTCTGTCGGGGGACAATTCCAAAATTTCGGGCAGAGACAGAAATTCTGTTTCCCTCCGCGGACTGGGATCCTCCCAGCCAGACGTGATGACGCAATCGCTTACGG
Source organism: Ceratina japonica (assembly GCA_019453355.1). Classification (NCBI taxonomy): domain Eukaryota; kingdom Metazoa; phylum Arthropoda; class Insecta; order Hymenoptera; family Apidae; genus Ceratina; species Ceratina japonica. The sequence goes on from SMSR01002216.1 coordinate 96,876, forward strand.
CCTTAGCGTATTTAACCGGCTACAGAGAATTTAAATCCCGGAGCTTTAAAGCTTTCGGGACAGAGCGGCGCGGCGCTAAGGTGGGTTAATGTTTTCATTAAATCTTGGAGTTCGTGGCCCGCTCCTGGCCTGATAAGCCTGCGGGGCTCGATAATGAAAAATTACAGAACGTACGTACGGCGTTAATGTAATTGTAGAGGGAGAGGCCGTCGTCCCAGGGCTCCTCCTTTTCGCAGGACAAGTTCACCGGCCTCAGGTCGTGGCTGCGGTCCAACGCCGCCAAACCGTGCGCGAACACCTGCACGCTGTCGTAGACCAAAGCTGGTTCTGCCTGAAACATACGTTTATCCTCGCATGAAAACCTGCTTTGTGACCTGCACACAAAGACCACCGTTTTCCGAACGAATTCCTTTTATCATTGTAATATAACAAACGAGGTTTTATAGTAATTTTAGATTTTAAAGAGAAGAAAAATTTTACTAATATGTATTATTTTATATTAAATAGCCGGGTTAGTATAGTGAGTTGGTTGAACGCGTAATTGGATAATTTCTCGTGACCTGACAATTTCGGAATTTCGGCAAAGAGCATCGCTGGCTTAGCAGGCAACTTTTATGATTTATCGAACAATGAACGTCAAAAACGGCGCTGGTGAATGGGAATAAAAATCAAAGGGTTCTTCTTTGGAACAAAGGGAGAAGTTCTATTAATCGTTTTTCCTCTAATTACTGCCCCTCTAACGACGTGATTGTTTCCTCGACTACGTTTCTGAGTGATCCTGTTACTAAATACATTTTTCATAAAATGCCACTTCATTCCGAGCTGTTTCACTGTTTCGTCATTTTAATTGCCCTCGCGGAAAAAAGGGGTTATTAATTAATGAACAAACTGGATTTATAACAGTGAGCCAATCGAGTAATTACCTAAAAAATGGAGATTTAAATAAAGTTCCATGTACGAGCTAATTAAATAAGACCGTATTAATTAGAATAAAAGCGATTCACGTTATTATACCACTTTTAACTGGAATATTTTTCACCAGCGTACTTCGTTACCGTGTAACAACCCACGGGTCATTATTACCGAGTTCATTAACTAGTTACATTATGACAATTACGTGAACGAAAAACCGATTTATTCTTCCACATTATAAAACAGCATGTCAATTTGTATCCGAGAAAATTAATATATTAAATCGCATAAAATTTGAGATTGCAAAGGAATATCTCAATTATTTTTAAACATTTTCATTGCATTATACTAATGACATTATTGTCTGGATAAATCGGAATTTCCGTTTGCCATTTAAATTACTTCCGGTCGCCGGCGCAGGGCCGAACCGGCTTCGACTGTGCACGATTCTGTAGCAACAGCTCGCGGAAAGAACGCGGTCGCTCCCCGCTTAAACTCGCTCGCTCGCCTGGACGGAAAAGCGCGCGGGGATCCGTTTTCCGTTTCACCAGGCAGGAGACGGATCTCGGGCGCGCCGATAGCGGCGGCGAGAGACGACTTCCGGCGGCCGGGCATACCTCGGAGTTACTTGAACTTTCCACCAACCTGGATAACCCCGGTTTTGTTGAAGATCGCGTGGCCAATCGGCTGAAAACTCTCCATCTGCTTGAGAACTTCGGCCACCTTCGGTTCCTCCAGGTCCACCAGACGGAACGCAGTCATGTTCACGCTGTTGTACTTGAAGTCCTCCAGATCAAACGTCTCTATGTCCTGCAAGATCGTATCGCAGACCTTATCTAAAGAACTGGACTTCCCGACGAAAATCCCCATTGTCAGTCCTTCCTCCCAAAGAAAATTTCACAGACCTTCGACCCTTTGAGGCAACGCTTATTTAATTAAATGACTAAATTCTGGAATTCAATTGTCGATTTCGACAGAGACCGTCGTTGCCCCGCGGTCAACTGTTCTATTTTTTTTATTTTTTTTTTTTGTTGTTACGAATTCCCGTAGCAATTCGCATTACTTCGTCTGGATGAGGGACGAGGAAGCAATACGCGGACCCGGCGCATTTTATTGCGCTGGAATGGAACGTTGCGCGGCCTTTCAAATAAATTCACGTAGAACGCGCTTTCAATGAAACACCGCAATGACCGGTATATTGTACTTTCCGGCCCGGGCAATCCCGTTTAAAACGATTCCATTCGAGGACGGAAATACCCACTTTACTTCGAAGTGTGCGTTCTTTGTCAAAGAAAACCTACTCCGTTATCTATCTCCGGGAAGCAAAGAAGAAGAAACCCTGAAAAAACGTACTAGAAGGCCCGACGTTTTCCGACGCGAGCGTTTCCCTCGCTCGTGACCAGCCGGTCAGATATGATTTAGAATTATCACACGGTGACGTATCTGCCGGGCGAGATCGTTAAAAGTAAATAATGTGAGCCCGAAAAAGGTCGACGACCGCGTCGCGTCGCGAGGCCGACAGATAAAGCCGTTTTCCACTTCGGGGGAACTTCCTTCGTCCACCCTCGCATACCTCAGCCGGAGTATCCCGAATCCTGCTGATTTATTTCCGGGACTTCGAAATGATTCCCGGCGATGTTTATGTAACGCGTTCTGAAATCGACGAGGAATTCCTTTCGGTGACTTTATATACGACTTTGCCTTCCCTTGGCCGAGCGGAATTTCGAAATGCGGCGCAAGACAGTCTTCGATTTTGAGAAATCGCCGGTGCATTACACCGTGAGCTCATTTGACTTTCATCGCGTTCGGAATGCGAACGAGTGACGCGCGCGTTGCCCGATGATCGACGATTATTGACAGTGGGATACGCGTGTATCTAGTCCGGTGGCGCACGTGCAACGTTAACGATCGACCGCCGCGTGGATTTGACAGACAACCCTTTGTCACTACGCCGCGGGGCATCGCGGCGTCTGCGTTTGAACGCGCGGATTATTTCGGTCAATATTTGCCCGGCCTAATAAATGTCATAATTATCAGCCGGTTTCATTGTCCGCCGGCGCGCATTAAATCAGCCGGGCGACGGCAACGTTATTCCACTGCCGTGCATTATCCTCCGCGAGAGATCTGTCTGTTTAAAAAATATAAATAAATGAAGTCCGCTTTATTCAGCCGGTCATAAATCGCTCGATTTTGTNCGAGTGGGACAATTAATTGTTCGATTCCGAGAAGGCCCGACGTTTTCCGACGCGAGCGTTTCCCTCGCTCGTGACCAGCCGGTCAGATATGATTTAGAATTATCACGCGGTGACGTATCTGCCGGGCGAGATCGTTAAAAGTAAATAATGTGAGCCCGAAAGAGGTCGACGACCGCGTCGCGTCGCGAGGCCGACAGATAAAGCCGTTTTCCACTTCGGGGGAACTTCCTCCGTCCACCCTCGCATACCTCAGCCGGAGTATCCCGAATTCTGCTGATTTATTTCCGGGACTTCGAAATGATTCTCGGCGATGTTTATGTAACGCGTTCTGAAATCGACGAGGAATTCCCTTCGGTGACTTTATATACGACTTTGCCTTCCCTTGGCCGAGCGGAATTTCGAAATGCGGCGCAAGACAGTCTTCGATTTTGAGAAATCGCCGGTGCATTACACCGTGAGCTCATTTGACTTTCATCGCGTTCGGAATGCGAACGAGTGACGCACGCGTTGCCCGATGATCGACGATTATTGACGGTGGGATACGCGTGTATCTAGTCCGGTGGCGCACGTGCAACGTTAACGATCGATCGCCGCGTGGATTTGACAGACAACCCTTTGTCACTACGCCGCGGGGCATCGCGGCGTCTGCGTTTGAACGCGCGGATTATTTCGGTCAATATTTGCCCGGCCTAATAAATGTCATAATTATCAGCCGGTTTCATTGTCCGCCGGCGCGCATTAAATCAGCCGGGCGACGGCAACGTTATTCCACTGCCGTGCATTATCCTCCGCGAGAGATCTGTCTGTTTAAAAAATATAAATAAATGAAGTCCGCTTTATTCAGCCGGTCATAAATCGCTCGATTTTGTATAGGCGTATCGATTATGAGATAAACAGGACCGCCTGCGGGATAAATATGACTCCCGTATCAGTTATTAAACTCTGACGCGAGAACGTAATTATTTTAGGCCGTTGATCAACACGCCTACGATTTGTCTCTTAAATCGGATTATCCTCCGTGCATTCCACTGGGAAATTTTGTAGATACTCAAACGATTCCTTTGAAATCGTATATTCAATTTTGTTTTAACAAATATTAATGTAAGAATAATTATACGAGAATAAACTCAAATAAAAGTAAACGCCGATGCATAGAAAAAATACAATTTAAAAAACCGCTGAAATAACTAAATTTTTATGTTCGATAAAATCCCCTCATAGTTTACACAATAAAAACAACTGCGGTTTGGCTCAATGAATGTTTGCCGACGGTTTCCGAATCGTCAATTCCCATTGTGTCGGCGGCGGCGACCGATCGCCGAAAAGAATATAATAACAAAAAATAACTTCAAATTTGCGCTTGATGGCTTTCCAGCGTGTGTTACCGTATCAAATCACCATCGAATTCTAGACACATTTTCGATCGTGGCGTACATACATACGTATGCACTCGCGCGCTGCGCCAACACATTCCAGCGTACAACAAATAAACCCCGCGTTTCAATCACCAGATTGATATACAGAACATAAAAAAAAAGGCCGGGGTACACGGGAACACGTAACACCCGTCGGCTTTTCATAACTGAGCCGAATCGAAAAAAAACACATTCCGCGTGTCTAGGGAAAAAAAAGAGTATCTAGGGGTATCGCCGGTTGTACGTACGAGCGTTTTCCATTTGAAGTTTAATTTTCTATACAAACATCGGATCAACAAACAGGCGAACGCGCCCGTTTATTCGCGCGAACCTCGCCGGATACGTGTGCGCGCAACGTAATGCCGCCCGCACACCGGGTCGACGGCGACGACGACGGCGCGCATGTAATTTGGGTCTCGGCGACAGATTTGATAGCGGTTCGCCGTGCGCGCACAATGTGTGCGCGCCGGTATTATTTGTGAAAGTCGAATGAATCCGAAACGGGGAGGCCGCGTGCGCGCGACGCGTATCAAAGGCCGAAACGCGTCAAAGGGTTGGAGGCTGGCCGTGTATTAAAGCTAACAGAGCATCTCCTCCGTCGCGCTCCTCTGCCCGGGGTTCTAATTCCTAGTCGACCGATGAATACTTACGAACGTTGTGAACATGTAGTGGTATCTGTAGTCATTCATCTGCAGCTGAAGGATCTGCAACAGAGGAAGACGGGGAGAAATTAGTCGCGTGATTAGTCTCGGCCTGTAAGCCTTTCAAGGGCGCTCTGCGACGGTCGTCGTCGTCGTCGCGACAGACGAGATAGCGAGCATTTAATTATCTCTTGCTTCTTACCGGGGGGACCGATCGCGCGCGCGTCGAATCTGGAGTTTGATATCGGAAGAGAAAAATCCCGAGGAATGGGAGAGCGCGCGGCCGGATCTCCTTCAGGCGCGGGTGATTGCAAAAAATGCCGGGAGAGGAAAACAAGCAATACGGAAGGCGGGTCGCATAAAGGGACGGAAGGGGCGGTTAGAGGAGGATCAGGAGGTTTTCTGATTACTCAGGCAACCGGCGAGATATCCAGTATTCCCGACGGGACGAAGCATGCAAATAATCGGTTTCCTTCGGGCACGTTTGAGCCAAGATTGCCTCTCCAGCCGAGGATCTGCGAAAACCCGTTCGGCCTGTCCTACGATAATCGACGGGCCGTAATTAAAATTGAAAGAAAGGAGAGATTTCGCGCGATCGGAGCTACCGGATATGAAAACGATTCGGGCTTTATCACTCGGCTTTATTACTCGCGTATCGGCTCCTCTCGGAATTATACCGATCACCTTTAAACGGCTGATCCGTAGGTTTAATATAACGTCGACGAAACTCGTTTGGGAATGAATCTCTTCGCTCGGTCATTGATAAGATTCGCGGCGCAGTCATTAGGACACTCTCGGACGCGTGTTCGGATGATCATCCGTGGGGCTCGTGGCCGGCGATGCCGCACCGTGGGAATTCAATTAAACCGGTAGATGCTTCCGGGAACGTCCGCCAAGACGGGACGCATTATCGCGCGTTTATTCTACGTGCTGATGGCTCCTCCTCATTTCCACTTAGAATTAGATTTATCGGCCGCTCTGTTACCCCGCGCTTTAAACCTCGTCCGGGATTAAATTCTCCTCGAAGAATAAAACGACGGACGTACACAATTACCCGTGTCGTTCGAGTTTACAACGGACAGCGCGACCGAGAGGGACGATTTTTATTTCGCCCCGGTTATGCACAATAATTTCGTTATTCGTATGTAAAATCGACTGGCGGTTTTTATCTTGTTGAATAAACCGGGGCCGGCGTTTCCCGTTGTAAGCGGGAGAGGGAACGCGCGAGAAAAAAGGTGGAATAAAACGTGAAATCGCCGGTTGATTCGACGTTGAACGGTTCACGGGTGGCGCGCAATTTCCGTCGCGCCGATGCTTCCACGGATTATGCAAATTTCCCTGGGCGCGCGCGCGCGCGCGTTGTCGTGGGATAAAAGGGCCAAAAATCGGATGGAAAACACCGTCTACTCGGATACGGCCTCTCGGCCCCGATGGGAACCGGGACGAAAATCTGACGCTAGGAAATACCGGCTATGTACCGCGGTTCCGCTAATCGCTAGGCGAGAGAGAGAGAACGCGGGGGAGTCAAAAATAGTGGTACATATTCGTCATTGCAGCTCGATGCCAAAACTCGACACGCACCGCTTCCCTGATGGCTTGCAACCGCATCGATTACGGTTTACAGGATTTTTATCGCTGAACAGAGAGAAAAACGCCGGCCGGATTTCATAGATTTCGTCCACCTCGATATCTCGTTTTTCATCGTAGCGATTTTTCAGATTTCCACGCGGTTCATTGGCACTGCCAAATTTTATTTACTTTTCCCAAAAGCGTTATAATATAAGCGGTACAGTTCATCTGGCCTTCGCTCTTTGATGCGCCGGCCACCCGGCTTTAATATATATTTTTAATATAAAATAATTCTCCGCGGAGGTTTAAAAGGAATCTGAATTTTAATTAGCAGACGATCGTTTTTTACCCAAACTAAGAGGCTTTTTTGTGGAAGGGCGATATATCTGGGCTCGCTGGGCTCCCTTAATATTTTCCTCCTCGAGAACTTAAAGACTTCCCTGAACGCCTCCCGGCGATCCCGCTACCGTTACGATAAAAAATTCCATCAACTTTTCGCAACTGAACGTACGTCAGCCTTTCTTTCACCGGCGGTAAAAATAAGAATTCGCGAATAAAAATCCTTCAGCCCGATTGCGCCCACGTCATCGAGTCATGTTTAATTCACCGTTTCATCGCCAAAGTAAACCGTATTTCTCTAATAAGATTTTACAATACAGGGAAATTAATAAATCATTTAGAATTCAGTCCGAGCATGTGCTTTGAATATTTCCACTGTCATTCAATTCTTCAAATGTCGTACTTTCACTTTTCCCCTGCGATCAAACCGACTTCAATAAATTGACAACGAGTTACGTATCTGTAAAACGGTTTTATTCGAGGCTTTGTTTTATCGGCCTGCTTGATAGTCCTGTGAAATATTTTATGGCGACTCGTGACTCCCTCGGCTCGAAATTGACTTACCCCGGCGAGGCTGTTTTCCATTTAGAAAAGGAACTCCTCCGCACGGCAGCGAGCACTCAAAACGCGAGGCGAATACTAAACTCAGAAGTTGTTCTCTATTCGCGTTAAGCTCGGCGCACGTTATACGCGCAACGCCGATTCTTGAGAAACGCAACAATAATAGCAGTGGGCATTTCAGTTTCCTCTCGTAACTCGCCTAACGTCCAGAACGTTTGATATTTTCGGGTGGAGCGTTTCGGGGTGCAGAGGGGAATTCGGGCTGGTCCGTGCCACGGATCGCCAGGGCCATCGCTAAATCCAATTGCGACAACGCTCCGAGCAAATTGACCTCTCCCTCGCTTTCCTGATAACCCCTCTCGCACCCTTCTCTCTCTTCCTCTCTGCTATCTTATTATTTCTCTTGGAAATTGCGGCCCGGAAATGAATAACTCGAAGAAAATCCCACGGCAATTGGACAACGATTGTAACTAACAAATTTGCGTTCTCCACTACTCTCACGCTTTCCTTGAATAAATTATAAGTTCTTGACACACTGTTCATGATTTAGCAATTGATCTCTTAACTTTTAATTTCAATGCAAGAGTCGTTGTATTAAATACTCGTGATTAATTGAATAAACAATTTGGTGCTTCGTACTTTCTAACAATTTGATGCTTCGTACTCTGCAAAAAGTTGATGCTTTGTACTGTGCAATCATTTGATGCTTCATACTTTGCAATCATTTGATGCTTCGTACTTTGCAAAAATTTAATGCTTTGTACTTTGCAAAAATTGCATCCTTTGTATACATTGTAATAATAAATATGAATAATAAAGGAAATTGAATTTTCAAACGAAATATTGCACCCTCCACCATTAATTAGATTCGATGAATCTTTCTGTTAGGAATCCTACAGCGAACAGGAGAATAAGGGAAGCATCGGCCAGGGAATATTTTTCATCCGCGATCGAGACATAAATTTCTTCGCCCTCGATGTATCGTTCTCGATAGCATTTACCGGAGACCTTCAAGATTAAATACCGTGCGGGTACACTCCGGTTCATAAAAGTTGTACTAGAACACTAAAATTACTACTATAATTATTACTTCATCTATTAATTTCCCCATTAAATAATTCAATGATTTATTAAATTATAAAAATATAAAATTGTGTTCATTTCTGTCAATCATTTTTTCTACAGAGGATTATAAATACGGCACGTAATCACGTGGACCATGACGTATTAAGGTTTTTTAATCCGGAAGCTGTACATATTGTACCTGCGATATCGACCGGTCAACTCCTCTTTTTCCGCGAGCAAGGATGTGAGCTTCTATGGGCTCCTAGACTATGAACGCGAAGATCTGGACCGAGCTCCTTGATGCAGCACGTAACGGTATAATATTTCGCCCCTTCGCCATAACGACCCTCTCTGCCACAATAAAGGAACTACCGACCCGAAGTATTCGAGCTTGTAAATCTACCGTCGCCTTTCATTCTTTTACTTTGCAGCCAAAGGAAATTTAATCCGCTGGTAAAAGCTTGGCGCGAAGCTCGAGGACTCGAATAAAAATAATCATAATTGCCCTCAGACTTAGTTTTCATTATATAAATAAATTTATAAGGAATTTATTAATAGTTGAGTAATTAAATGTGGACGCTCACCGCTCGAAAAAATTGTTGCATGTGCGCGGGATCCGTGTCGACGATGAGTTTGTAGATCTCCTTGTGTCTGACCTCCCGCAGGACCTGCCTGTAGGTTCCAGGTCCCGCCTGGCGAATGTACATCTCCGTCCTCGCGGATGGTGGCGACTTCACGAGATCCTGCAGCTTGAACAAACCTGTTGCAACAAAAATCTCACTTTAAAATCGAATTGATATAAAAATAAATTACCCCCGGATTATTTTAATTTTGTGGTTCGAACGAAACCGAGCATTTAATTAGCGAATTATCGGAGCTAATCGTATTGTCACGTTGGTCGGTCAGTGAAAACTGAATTCAGCGAAAAATCAGAGTGTCTCGGCGTCAGCGAACTTTATTTAATCGGTGCCCGCAGTTTTATCGCCAGCCGGCTTTCATCATTTCGTCCACCTCCGTCTTCGCTTCCCCCGCGTCGCGTTTCCGCGGCCGCGTCGTTCAGGGAACAAACGGAACGTCAGAGAACCCGCGGCCGAAATTTTTCATCGAGTTTTACGCACGGAGATCGATTAATTCAACGCGTGACGCGTTCTCGCATTCCCGCGCGCGACGCAGATTTTTTCCGGCCCGCAAGTTTCGCGTTATTAAACGGCCGGCCGTGTTTATTAAATAATTCGAAGAACGCTAAGTGCGAAATTTGTCTAGGACAGCTTTCGCGGATCGGCTTATTTTTACGAAACGAGCGAGTTTAATTAAAAGCGATATAAAACCGGATATCTCGGCGATTTTCGCTCGGGAGTAAAATAACGGATTCCGTCGGGTTGTTCCCGGGGTGTCGCAGGGGATGGGGCGAACGCGGAAAGGTACCGAGGTAATGGAGGGATAATTCAGAAATTCTCCCAGCTCGAAACGTAAAATTGAAAGATAACAAACCGGTTCTTCGAGGCGGCTTCCAATTATCGTCGCCACCTACGCGTCGAGCAGCGTCCCTTTGTGCTCGTGTATACATTCCCGGTGACAACGGCTCTTGGATGGGGCTCGCGACAAAACCGGGAACGGGGCAGAGGGCGAAACGTATGGATGAGCGTCTGGTGTTCACGGAACCATCCAGCCTTCCGGTACCACGGCCTGGATGGTTCTCGTGGCTGGTAATTTATGACGGTCTCGCACGATGCAAAGTGCGCGGGGAAAGAATTCAGGGAACCCGCGGCACCTGGACGCTTTTCCAACCCGACTCGCCACAGATTTACTCTTTGAGGGACCGCGGGGGTCGTTTGCGACTTCGAGGACGGGCGATTAATTTGAAGAATAATTACCACGCTGCGGTCACCGTAACCGGCCCTGATTTGCATACGTGCAGGTAAACAATGCAGGCTAATATACTCGCGATTCTGTAATGCTGTTTATGGAATTGTTCTATTCATTTTGAACAAACAGAAAATCTTAGATAAAACATCATTTCGTTATATAATGAAATAAATCATGAACGAATTTTTGAACGATTTATTTTATCGATGTAAGTGTCCGAAGACTTGCACTTACATCATGAACGATACTTGAACGATTTATTTTATCAACGTAAAACATTCGTAATTATTCTATTCATTTTGAGCAAATAGAAAATCTTAGATAAAATATCATTTCGTTATATAATGAAATAAATCGTGAACGATACTTGAACGATTTATTTTATCAATGTAAGTGTTCAAAGACTTGCACTTACATCATGAACGATACTTGAACGATTTATTTTATCAATGTAAGTGCCCGAAGACTTGCACTTTGACAAATTCTGTTCGAGCATGCTGGTATTTAGAATTGAAGTTTGCTACGTGGATTTCGAGTTGTTCACACGGGCTCGTAAGTCGGAAGCTTAGGGGGCGCCGGGGTTTCCGGTCTCATTCGCAAAATGCCTGGAACTGTGAAGTCAAACAAGCCGCGACCTTCAGGCCGGAACTTTAAAGACGCCCGACCGTGAAACTGGAACTTCACGATTCGGCGGAGTTATTTAATTTCCTGAGGAACTTGAACGTCTTGGTATCAACCGCGGTAATGGCATCGGCGACCGGGATTGGAGGTCCGTTATCCGGTTTCGGGTTCGTCAAAAAACGAGGCTGGGGAAANGCGCCGGGGTTTCCGGTCTCATTCGCAAAATGCCTGGAACTGTGAAGTCAAACAAGCCGCGACCTTCAGGCCGGAACTTTAAAGACGCCCGACCGTGAAACTGGAACTTCACGATTCGGCGGAGTTATTTAATTTCCTGAGGAACTTAAACGTCTTGGTCTCAACCGCGGTAATGGCACCGGCGACCGGGATCGGAGGTCCGTTATCCGGTTTCGGGTTCGTCAAAAAACGAGGCTGGGGAAAAAAAGAATGGGCGAGGATGAGGAATCGCGTGATTTTAAACGCGGAGCATCCCGGCCGCGCTGGCGTGCGGTTGACAGGCTGACATTTCAGCGTCGCGCCGACATCCACTTCCGCCGGCTGATTCCGACGTCCTATTTGCATACCGTCGGTCCGACACGACGCGTCGTTGGGAAAAAATACAGCAGAAAAAAAGGAGGAACAGGTAATGACTAGTCTAGGCTATATAACACGTCACGTTAAAAACGAAAACAAGGGCTCTGTTCTGTGACTTCTTCAAGAGCCACTTCTGTGCTTGCAAAAAATTCCTTGTACTCGTTCAAAATCTCATTCGAAACCAACAGTTGTTCTCACGCGACTATAACAAATATGCTCAGGAAGATGCAATATGAATAAGAATTTTGTTAAATTGATTTTTTAATAATTTTATGAATTCACTGACTTACCATAGTCTTCTTCGTAAATGATTGCCACTCTGGTCCAGTTTAGGAAGGACATGAGATCCTTGAAGGCCTTGTTTAAGTGATCCTGCGAGGGATACAGATTTATGCTGAACTCCTTGAAAGTCGGTTCGAAGTCGACTCTGGCTTCTAAGTGAGGGACGTCGAGGGCCTCGCATATGCTTTGGATGTGAGCGCCCAGAAGAGGATCGGAAGGACCGAAGATTCCTTGTACCGATCGGGACAGCTGGCTGCATGCTGCAACAGGAATTTCATCCTCAATCAAAGCTCTTAAAATTTCATCCTCAATCAAAGCTCTTAAAATTTCATCCTCGATCAAAACTCTTAAAATTTCATCCTCAATCAAAGCTTTTAAACTTTCATCAATAATTAAATAACATTCATTAATAATTATTTCTTATATTTTATAATAAAAATTCTGGACATTTCCCAAGATTGGATTATGCGACACTGATTATGAGATTAATTAGATTTTTTGTTAAATTCATAGAAGCGCATTAAAATTTATGAGCGTCGACGTAAACGCTTAGGATTTGCTAAGGGGGTAACCATGCTGGTCCCTAGTCGCGTCTCCGTCACACTATTTCTTCATAATCTGCTCGTAAAGTTTGAGCACCGCAGAAAGATTGACGCGGAACTTCGACACCACGTAAACAAGTTCCCCGCGACCCGAGTTTTCCATCGTTCAAAGCCAGTTCTCAGCAGAACGTGATTCGTTCTCCTCGTTCCAAAACTAAATCCTGGATAACGACTCAAAGTATTAAAAGACACGTCTGTCTCTTATTAACCATTATACAAGCTTTTTTATAAAGTAATATTAATTCAACAGAGAAATTAATGATTCCGTATTCCTTGTTTATTAATATTTCATTGAATATTTTTATAGATAATTTTAATTACGGCAAGCCAAAAGCAGGCATGACAATACATTTAAATTGTAAATGTAATATTATATTTAAAATTTATATCGCGGAAGCAATATTTCGCAGAAAAATCCGCAGCCTGACGATGAGGTATTTTATCGGGGAATATCGTATAATAAATTTCCACAGT
>SMSR01002216.1:110542-133495 GCA_019453355.1 Ceratina japonica
TGAGCACCGCAGAAAGATTGACGCGGAACTTCGACACCACGTAAACAAGTTCCCCGCGACCCGAGTTTTCCATCGTTCAAAGCCAGTTCTCAGCAGAACGTGATTCGTTCTCCTCGTTCCAAAACTAAATCCTGGATAACGACTCAAAGTATTAAAAGACACGTCTGTCTCTTATTAACCATTATACAAGCTTTTTTATAAAGTAATATTAATTCAACAGAGAAATTAATGATTCCGTATTCCTTGTTTATTAATATTTCATTGAATATTTTTATAGATAATTTTAATTACGGCAAGCCAAAAGCAGGCATGACAATACATTTAAATTGTAAATGTAATATTATATTTAAAATTTATATCGCGGAAGCAATATTTCGCAGAAAAATCCGCAGCCTGACGATGAGGTATTTTATCGGGGAATATCGTATAATAAATTTCCACAGTGGAGATTAATTTTCACATTGGGCGGGGGACGGTCGAAACCGCACGTCACGTGAGTCAAACCGTGGTCAATGAATTTTTTCATCGGGAAACTAAATTTCCCGGCCAGTAGCGGGTCTGATATATTTTTTCCAGCGAGCGTTGGGCGGTGCCCGGTCCGCTTGATAATAATAACCGGGCCGTGATTCACGGGGCTCGCTGTTGCATCCGCGGTGAATGGACAGGAAATTGATACGTTATCAAAACGATCCACGGCGATGTACCTATAGATCAGGCACGTTCGAGAAAGGCTCGGCGCTGGCACGCGTGCGAGCCCGGAATGGATGGGTTCGATTTGGGAAGTGGGATTTCGGCGCGTTCTAAGTGTTCCCCTAGCTCCGTGCGCCTTGAATTATTCAAGAGGATTCCCTCTATGCGGTGGTCACGCCGCGCCGATCGTCTGACTCATCGATTCTGCGTCTGCGTTCCCGGTTTTACTTAACGTCCGATCAGAAGCTCGTTAAGGCCCGAACGGCTGCTTGCCAAAGTGTTTCCACCGAAATTAAATTGGATCGATCCGCCGGATCTCTAATCCAGAATGTACCTCTTTCCGACTGTAAATTTATACGTATCATTGATCGGTTTTATAATTGTGACAGCCTACGATTTTTTGACGAGCAGTTATAGACGAGCAGAAAGGAGACGACGCAATTAAATAATTGCGTGAAGTCTCGGTAAAACGTCCCTATGGAACGGGAAGGGAGAATCTTGCGTTCCGGTTGACCCGAATTCCCGGCGGACGGTCCCTCCGCTGCGTATAGATTACTATAGATAGAGCGGCGTCAGGAGCAAAGATATCAAGGTTTTGTTCGAGAGAGGAAACGGGGGCGAAAGAGTGTCCAACTGGGAAGCAGTAAATTAAAAATACAACGGGGGGCGCTTGCGCGCGTCGGCCGGATTTTAAACGTTCCCATTTAGCCAGCGCCGGGCGAGAAAAAAAGTTCTCCATCAGCGCTTTCAAGCCCCGGCCGCACCCTCGGGGTCCCGGTTTAAACGAATTACATCGGTCGCATCCTCGCTCCCGCCTTCGCAAAAAAATTATCGGCGAAAGCTGACCGCGGGCTCGCCGACACCTTACTCGAATTACCGAACGATATTTCACCCGATATCTCTCACAATAACCCCCCTAATTGCGAGGAAAATTACAGAAGGGTCATTAAGAAACGGCAGCTTCCGTTTATTATATCATTTTAAAATCGTGAAATATATTGAGTTCCCCGCGAGCAAGAATTAATTAAAACAAATAAAGATCGTATTTTAATTAATTAACTTAAGCCTGCAAAAGCAATATCTCCGGCGGTACGTTTTAATTACAGAGAAATATAATCCAATTTTTTAAGCGTTTTTACGTCGTGTTAAGAGCAAAAGTTTATTTGGAACCGGCGGATGTTGGGAAGCGTACAATGAACTGCGCGCGTGAGAGAAATTGCACATAGCCGCCGCGGCGTAAGACCGTAAGCGGGCGGAAAATAAAACGGTGAAGACGGCTGTGAAAAAGATTTTCCGGCGAATCAGATAAAGGTGAAGGGAACAAGGAGGGATCCGGGGGCCACAAAGGAGTAGTTACACGCCGAGGAAAGTTTCCCCGGTAATAAACGAAAACTTCCATTAAAACGTTCCGCCTGGGGAGATCAAAGGAAATCCGAAGTTATTCAATGAATTTTGAGGACTCGTTACCCCTGACCCGAGGCTCGCCGAGTCGAAGTCGCCGGCCACGCGGAATGAAATCATTCGGGGCCATCTAAATATTAACGCATTCGACCCGCCGGTTGAAAGGACCGCGCCGTTAACAATGCCCATTGTGTTTCACTGCAAGGAACAGAATAGATTCGTTGATGTGATACGCCGTTCGGTAAACAATCGTTCATCCGCGAACAATTATGCGCGGCAAACATATTAAGCAAGTAATTACTGTAACAATAATAAATGGCAATACTAATCGTGACGATTCGAATGATACGTCCGTTGCCAACCGCACTAGTAATTGAACGATTGTATAAATAATTGTTGTTAGCGCGTGATTCATCGTTGTTAATTCGCCGTGAAGCCGATTGGCCGGAGGAACGCGGAATAGGCTGCGGGGATTAAATCGTCTGGAAGAAGGTCCGCGCGCGCTGACGGGAGTGCTTTGTTTTAATTTAACGCCCGGCGTCGAATCTTCGGCCCGAATTCGAGGCCGGAGAACTCGCGTTAATAACAGAGTTTCCGACCTACGGGAACATAGTTACCGGGAGTTGGAATTCGATTCGCGGGTCCGTCGGCAAGTTTCTAACTAAGCGATCCGAAGAATTCCACGAGTCGCATCTCAGTCAGTAACGACATTGTTATTACCGCGGCAGACTTTCGCGGAATTGCCGTCGTGCTCGGAGCAACGGCGGGAAAATTGTAAACTCGTTTCATTCGGTTATCATGAATTTTTAAGCGGGCCATTATCCCGGAGGACGTGGACAGAGCGGATCCGGTTCGCGCCCGGGAGAATCATCGTTTCGGGGAATTCGATTCCTGAGAGAAGCGCGGGGGCGGACACACCGTCGCGCGGCAGGTCATAAGGTGAAATTTATGCAAAATAATTCCGCAGCCGGGCTACGGCTCCGCGAGACCATAACAATGTTTCTTGCCGATCGTAGGTGGGCGTAAATTGGGAGCAGTAAATCCGCCCGGGTGTCGATAAATTCGCAACAAACTTCGAGTCCGAATATCTGTTCCGGTCTGTCGCGAATGAGCACGGACCGAGCGATTTATTACGCGGAATCGCATCCAATTTTTCCTTATAACTTTAGATAATTATTCCGTCTCGAAGGTCGAGTACTCAATGAGATCGCCTGACGTGCGATTATATTTTCGAGCTCAAAGTGGCTCGGTTAACGGAAGCGCGGCTTTAAGATGTTACGGGAATTCAGACCGAGGATTTAAACGCGAATGCCTCTTCGCGGCGGATACAAGGCGTCGAGCGCACTCTAATTAACTTTACACGGCCAAATAAACACTCTTTATGAAATAATTACACGGCGATTCCGCGCCAGCGATTCTTAGTCGGAGCGCCGCGAATTATCCCCGGGCAAATTAGCCCGCGAAATTCACCCTCGTCAACGAACGGGACAGAGAGCGGCGGTGTACACTCGTTCCGAGGGTGGTAGACCAGACCGCGGTCGCCCGACGGCGTGTGACCGCCGACACCCCTTCAGGATCTCCATTTTGCCAGGACGAAACCCGAAAACCCGGACCGGCTCGGTCTACAAGCGTCATAAATATGCTGCCGGCGAGCTCTCCGCCGCTGACGTCCCGTATCCGCGTACGCTTCCGCGTTTTAAAGGTATTCCAGCCGCGTCTGAAAAGATTTCCCATTTTCCAACGCGCGGACCCTTGCCCTTCCACTTTATACGTACTTCCACTGCTTCTTCCACCGCGTCCCTTCGCCGCGTGATAAATCTTCGACGCGACCCCTTCGCTTCTTTNTCCACTTTATACGTATATACTTCCACTGCTTCTTCCACCGCGTCCCTTCGCCGCGTGATAAATCTTCGACGCGACCCCTTCGCTTCTTTTTTTTTTTCCCGGCTTAATGTCCCGTGCCGAGTACGTCTCCGCCGACGGCTAATGTCCCGCTTCAGATTTCGTTTAAAGATCATCCATTTTTAATATAACTACCACATAAATTTGTCCGCATTTATCTTCCAATTATCGAATACGAATAAACTCGTGATTACGTTCTAACACGATTCTAAGAATTCCCCCGCGATACTTCGTTTTGCTTTTATTCACGGTGGAAAATCGTTGCTCGTTTTATCATCGGTCGTCGGGGCGCGAGGATTTAATCGGTGAGCTGCGAGATAAATCATTCATGCACCCGTTCATTTTTCCCTCGATTGAACCAGTAATTGCACACATGCCGGGAGAGGGAAAATCAGCTGGCGAATGCTAGCGGAGAACATAATTTCCAGAAATTGACAGGACGCCGCGCGTCCCGGGCGTGACCGCGCGTTTGTTCAGATTTATTCACCGTTAAACGTCAACCGTCCGTCCCTTTCGGGGCCCTTTTCAATACCGCAAATACCTTTGACGCGGAAACGGAATGCGAAAACAGAGAATCGGTCGTTTTCACCATTTTTCCCGGGAATTCCTCTGACTGCCATTAAAGCAGATCGCCGTAAACCCGATTCCGGCCACAAATCCTCCGCTAACCAGCTTTACCGAAAAATACCTTTGACGTGACGTCGGTATTTCTTTGACAGATAATAATTGCAACACTGAAATCGTGCGAATTTATAAAACAATGTATAAAGGATTTATTCGGTTGTATAAATTAAATAATTAATTAATTTGCGGTTACCAACATTGCGTATAAAATAAATTACTTGTTTAAATGAGAATCATCGCCGGGGAATCCTGTCAGGCAATTTGAAAGCAAGAGGAATGGCAGCATGAGTCCACTAACGGGATTAAGACGCATTTATTCCCATTCCTTCTTATTTTCACCGCAACTCGTTTACGTGCATAAATCCGGGCTGCGCGACTCGAAAAATTGTCATTTACGCGCGGAACCCGGCGCGTCTACGCCGGAGAGGAGGACAAAGCCTTTCTGTCCCTCCCGCGGGGAAAATTGAATTCGCCGTGCCGGAGAGGGAAATCGACCCGAGACTCGATGAATTTCTGAGAACTGCCTGTTAGGATTACAAGGTATATCGGCACTCAGCGCTCGGCCGGGAGGGGAAATGGATCGGCCCTGCGAGGAAAATTAGATTCTCCAGCGAGATTCGATCGATCGGAACAAAAAGGCTCGTGAAAGAAATTTAAACGGTCCCCTGATAATTACTAAATTGTCCCCCTGCCCAGAAATGGTACAACAAATTACGAAATTGAATGGAAGAAATGATAAGAATTAATTGTGTCGTATTTATAAAATAATTTTTGTACAATTTATTTTATCATTTTTCATATCGTTTTTAAGACTCATGAAGGGGGACGTGCCTGTTAAAAACGGGGTATTATCTCTTTAAGAGGTCCGGAATAAACCTGATGGATCAATTCCAGGAAATTTTATTAGATCACGAAGTAGGGAGTAATTCCTCGATCTACGCTTATCCCGTTCCTCGGTGTTTGACATTATTGTCTAGCCGGCGCGGCGCGCACCGAATGACGACTGGCACCGTTTTTACGTGCCAACTTCCGCGGTTTGAGTTATGGACTCGGGCGTAAAAGGGTTACGAGGCGGCCGTATCGATGATGGAAATCAGAGCCGCGGCGCGAACGTCGGATCGAACAACGGGAAGGAAATCCGGCGGGCGAGCACGTAACACCTCGCAGTTTATTAAACTTCGGAATAGAAGGAGTCGAAATGGAAGGACTCGAGAACGGCCGCTCCTTATCAGATACGGAATACGTGCCTTATCTCAGTTCTAACGTTTCCGTGTCTCAGACTGATTGCGCTTTTACTACGGACAAATAGTTTTCGATACGATCAGAAATACTCGAGGGAACTCTGCAGAATTCTTAACTCTCCTCATTCCAAATATCCATTTTTATTTCTACACATTTATATATCAGTTCCAAAGCACCGAGCAATTTATTTACTTATATTATCTCTGAGAAGTTAGGTTTGCTTTATCATACCTTTTTTCGACGTCCTGAACGAGTCGTCCTTAGGCACATACTGAATATCGTAGACAAGCGTCGTGTTCGCCAGGAGAGTTTTGTCCTTATTGATTTTATAGATGGCATACTTGAACGCCAACTCCGAAGGGCTGTCCTTTTGGTCCTCCGTAAATATTGCACCTGCAACACCAGAACAAGTCGAATCAACAATCGAATTAAACCGGGAAACAGGAAAGTTCTTTCTAAGATTGACATAACAATCATCGTCCACTGTTTCCCTTCTTTTGTCGGCGAAACGCAATGAAAGAGTCCAGTGTTTAGTTACGGAGTTTATTTAAGTTGAAGGGCTGGGAAAGCGTCGCCCTAGAGGACTGTCAGTCATACGTAAACTTTTCCAACGCGGAATGGCTCGTCGTTCAATATGAAACGGTTCACCGCTACATACGGGGAGCACAGACGGCGGTAGCAGAGCCTGGATATTTACCGAGCGTCCTTTTAATTATGCCGCATCAATTAGGCCGTTGACAAGTTGCGCGAACGTAATTAGAGCCGGCAGTCGATGCTTATCAGCCGCCGCGGCTGGGAAACGCTTGTAATCATGTTTTCCCTCCGCGAGTTGATTGCCGTCTGAGGAGCTTATCACTCAGCGGCGACTCCCCCTTTTAACGATTCGTTCGATCGTCGATATTCACGGATGGACAATGGTGGCGATTACGAGTCGCCCGGCGGAAGTTGAGAAATTGAATCGAGTTTCGCGATGGCCGGACGACGTTGGCGAAAGAAATTTAGAGAAAAGCGTCGACAATAACGATTTTATCAACGGGAGAACGAACTCTGCCGTGGGCAACGTTTTCCTACCGCTCATAATTTTATCCGAGAACTTTCGCAACTTCGATAATCAATTTTATTTGCCGAGATTCGTTTTACTCAACGAATAAAGCTTCCGCAAGAATTTATCTCCCCACCTCCTGCTCCTCCTCCTCCTTCTTCTTCTTCTTCTTCCGGGGCGGTGTTCGCTGCCTGTTTTAATTCACCGTACGTTAAGGAGTTTATTAAGGCCGATCCATCTCCCGGCCTGTCCATTCCGCTTCGCGGATTATATTTATTTCCCGGCTTTGTGTTTCGAAGCGACTCCCGTCGCTTCGCTCTTCATTCGGGATGATTGAAAGCGTGAACTCCGCGAGGGGCATTAATTTGCGCGATAAAATTGTCCGGCGGAACTTGAATTTATCCACGTCACCCGGGCGGCCGCGACGGAAGTTCGCCACGTCCGTGGCTGGAACATCTTTTCCGATCGATCACCATCGCTCTTGCGAAACGACGACGTTGACGATAATTGGTCCGGGTCGGATTAATTGTCTCTAAACGCTCCTTAGCCGAGATTACGCCGCCCCGGCCCGCCTAATTATCGGCAACGTACGGATTAATTTCGCCCTAACAGGCGCGGCCGATACCGTCCCCGGGTTCACGTGTCCCAGGTGCAATAAAAATTTATGATATGCGTCGAAATTCGTGCTCGCCGCGCCAGTTTAATCCCGGACTTCAATATTTAAATAAGTCCCGAAAAGTTTCGTGTCTTTTGGAATATTCATATTCCATTAATTAGCTGGTTTTAAATGAACTCTTGGCTTAACCGAGTTCGCCTTTCTGTTCTCCCTTTCGTGGCTTTCATTAAGTCGTAATCATACTGACAAGACGTGTAATAAATGATTAATAGGTCCAACGAAATTACTGACATCTCAATTTTTAGTATTAATTGATAAGAAAGGTAGAAACGAGGTGTGTCTGACCGAGCGTCGACTTATACTACTTGCTGTGGCTCGAGCCTCAGGCATAATTATATATAGTTCAAAGGTACAGGGAAACGTCATTGAAGGATATATAATTTTCATTCGTGAAGACATGTAATGAAGAAATATAATTCCTAACCCGTTTAATAAATAAATAAATAAATAAATAAATAATAAATGAATAGAATTAATAATAGATGAATATTCAACAAAATTACTGCCATCTTAATTCATTTAATGATACAAGAAAGATAAAAATGAGATATGCCTGACAAAGCGTCGACGTACACTACTTGCTATGATCCAAGCTTCAAGTATATTGTTGAGTTTCAAAGGAAATGAAATAAATTAAATATTTTTCCAAGGAAACGTCTTCGAAGCATATGCAATTTGTATTAAATAATTATTTATGCAGTTCTATAAATACGTAGAAGTTTATCCGACCATCAATAACCATTACGAAATATAAGTAACCGATCGTTCATCCAATTGTCGACGGGGTTTCCGCTCGGCGACGAGCGAAGTATCGTATAAAATTGCACAATGCGAAATTCGTAAAATGCGGCGCGGGGGGCCGGGGAGGCGCGTTCAGAAACCCGGTGCTCGTCGGTTATCGAGGAACTCGAACGGAAGGAATGTAAATCCCCGGGCCGTTACGAGATTTCCAAATAGATTTACGCGGGCCGGGCGATCTCGTTCGCGTTCACTAAAAATTTCCAGGCCATCGACTCGACAATATTTGACGGACTATCGGGTCCCGCGTTCGTATAAATATTTTTATGCTGCACTTATCCGCGGTATATCCGCGAAAATCCGCCGATTGAGCGCGGGGGAATATAAATTACAAAGTGCTTCCTTCCCGTATTGCGCTCGCCTATCGGAACGAGAGACCCGCTCTCAATACAATTGATTAATGCGCGCGTATCTGACCTGGAACGTCGATCCTCGTCGATCCCCGGTTTCCCGCCCGGCGGTTTGTTCGCGCGCCGATACCAGCGCGGATCGGCGTCCGACCGGACAATTTCGCTCATAATATTTCACTGTCGCGCGACGAATTAAAAATAAAGCAACGGAAAAACGAGCGATAAACGAAGCGGAAACGGGGACGCGGCTCCCGCATGCGGGCCCACCGCTCGCGGCCACGCGTCATTTACCATTTGATTATTCGACGATTTTAGACAATAATCGATTCCATTACCGGTCGCGGTTGATGGATTCGACGCGCGATTCAATTTTCCGCGGAAGACCCGCGCCGCTGTTTATTATCTATTACTTGATGGAAACAGCGGTGACTAATGGAAGCAAATAAATCACGCGCGCCGCTAATAGAATTAGTTTCGCGACCTTATCGCCGTCCGTGCAGAAAGCGGAGCGCGACGGTTATTAACGCTATAGCTCTCGCCAAGGAGAATTCCCGATCGGTAGATAACTGAATAATTGCACGCGCGTGTCACGAGCGCCGGCTCAGGTATTAATGAACTCATCGGAAAAGGTGGAAATTTATCCCCGATCGATTATGGCAATCGATATTGCACAACGAGCATGTTTACGCTTATTGCGCCTCGCAATTGATTACACCTCGGCTGTTAAGTTAGGATTAAAGTCACGTTTTGAGGATTCGTTGTAGAATCGTGAAAGAATCGGAGGGAATCTTTCACGGGTGGAATTCAAAGCGGGATTCGTGTCAAGCATCGTATTTTCCATGCTCGAACCACTCGAAACGGTGTGAAAGGAAAGCAAGGGCACTCCGCTACGAAAAACTTTGATAGCTGCGAGCGTAGAAGGAATTCGTTTTGTTCCGAGGGGAATGATGAAATCTTGTAATTATTCGGGCGCCTTGAACCTCCCCGGATCTGGGTTAAAAACCTTCGGGGGCTAAGATAATCAGAAGGAAAAAGCAGCTGCCCCGTCGAGCTATAAATGGGGTAACGGCGGCGGCGAGGAGCCGGGTTGATGTCCGGTAGATTCGATTCCCCCCGGGAAAATCTTCGATCGAGGTTCATTCTTCCAGCGGGCTTCTTTCTCTTCCCACGGCCATGTAAAATGTATAAGTATTTTCAGCCGTTCCATTGAATTCCCCATTGAACATGTTTCTAGAATATCCCTCCAGCATTCGACTGCCGATTGAATGCCGGCTCCGTCGAGGCGTAAGGAGAGAGAGAGAGAGAGGAAAAAAAACGAAGAAGGGGAAAGCCGATGAAGAGGAGTGAAGAAATTCCGCGACGATAATAAAGCTCCTTACTTCTTCGCANCGCTGTTTATTATCTATTACTTGATGGAAACAGCGGTGACTAATGGAAGCAAATAAATCACGCGCGCCGCTAATAGAATTAGTTTCGCGACCTTATCGCCGTCCGTGCAGAAAGCGGAGCGCGACGGTTATTAACGCTATAGCTCTCGCCAAGGAGAATTCCCGATCGGTAGATAACTGAATAATTGCACGCGCGTGTCACGAGCGCCGGCTCAGGTATTAATGAACTCATCGGAAAAGGTGGAAATTTATCCCCGATCGATTATGGCAATCGATATTGCACAACGAGCATGTTTACGCTTATTGCGCCTCGCAATTGATTACACCTCGGCTGTTAAGTTAGGATTAAAGTCACGTTTTGAGGATTCGTTGTAGAATCGTGAAAGAATCGGAGGGAATCTTTCACGGGTGGAATTCAAAGCGGGATTCGTGTCAAGCATCGTATTTTCCATGCTCGAACCACTCGAAACGGTGTGAAAGGAAAGCAAGGGCACTCCGCTACGAAAAACTTTGATAGCTGCGAGCGTAGAAGGAATTCGTTTTGTTCCGAGGGGAATGATGAAATCTTGTAATTATTCGGGCGCCTTGAACCTCCCCGGATCTGGGTTAAAAACCTTCGGGGGCTAAGATAATCAGAAGGAAAAAGCAGCTGCCCCGTCGAGCTATAAATGGGGTAACGGCGGCGGCGAGGAGCCGGGTTGATGTCCGGTAGATTCGATTCCCCCCGGGAAAATCTTCGATCGAGGTTCATTCTTCCAGCGGGCTTCTTTCTCTTCCCACGGCCATGTAAAATGTATAAGTATTTTCAGCCGTTCCATTGAATTCCCCATTGAACATGTTTCTAGAATATCCCTCCAGCATTCGACTGCCGATTGAATGCCGGCTCCGTCGAGGCGTAAGGAGAGAGAGAGAGAGAGGAAAAAAAACGAAGAAGGGGAAAGCCGATGAAGAGGAGTGAAGAAATTCCGCGACGATAATAAAGCTCCTTACTTCTTCGCATTATTCAAATTTTCCAGCTATCCGATGGTAAACTCTGGTTCCACGTCGCGTGAGACTGTCGGGGTCTTGGAAAATCGCGGCCCTACAGAGGAGCGGAAAAAAAAATCGGAGAAATTCTTTTATCTTTCGAGAATGAAGTCTGGGAGATATCTTCGAAAGCGTCGGTTTCATAAATGCCACGCGACCTCCCATTGAAACCTCGTATGGAATCTGTTCAGAGCTATCTCCTTTGGAATATCGCTCGAAGAAAGGAGGGAAGAAGAAGGAGTCAGGCTTAATCGTTGTCTCCGCGAAAACCCACCCCCGCCACCCCCGATGGCCATTACCGGCGTCGGGGATTTCCGTGCTCCGCGGGCCCCGTGAAAACCCGGCGAGAAGAATGCTCGGAGACGCGTCGCGGCTACAAAGGACTGGATTCCTCGGCTACGTTTCCACAGGACAAAGCCTTGCCCGTTTACAAAGACGCAACTCCTTCGTCCGCGAGATATCGATAGACATCATTCTTAGTTCACGTCTCTTTACGATCTATATTAATCACTTCATTAGTACGTAAAAGATAATAATTGACGAAGCATTAGAAGTGCACAGATTTTATAAAAAATGGTACGAGATTTGCAGAATTCATTTAAAAGCTTCGTCTGAAGTGAGATTTGGTCAAATAAAGCCTCGGTATAGAATTCATATGGATTCCTTTTTGATGGAATTAAAACGGGAATAATTAATCATTTTATATTATGATTGTTCTTTTTATTTCACTGTGCGTTTTATTAAAATAATTAATTATTCATTAGGATTATACGTACAGAATATGGTTGATAGAATCGAAATTTATTCATTTCGTGGTACATATTGTACGAGATTTGTGTAAACAAATTTCTTTGTGTCACGCAAAAGCCAGCGTGTTGATGGTAACCGAGTTTCATTAGAAGTTCGACGAGTCTGTCGCGTGGAAGTGACGACGAGCCACGTTGAAGCCGATCGATGGCTCGGTTCTTGACCGAATTCCAAGGAACACCACTCGACGCGACCCTCTTCTTTGGTCGGCAGCACGGTAATCTACTGGAACGGCGCGACGCCTTCGCCTAAGCGTCGAAAATCGGGTTCAACGCGTCTATGCAATTCGCCGGTGGTCTCGCGTGGTCGACCGTTCAAGTTATTGCGCTCTGGACGCGACACACTCCAGGGAAATACAGTGTGTCCCAACCAATACGGATCGATAAGCATTGTTCGGCCCGGATGGGGGCACATGGACAATTTCGCGAACTTGTCGGCTATTGTCTCCCGGATTAATAACTTATTAGGTCGCCGTGTCGCTGCATCGGACCGTCGACGCATCCGTCCGACGGACAACGCCGGAGCGTAACTCAATTTTGCGACTGATTAACGACTGATCGGACGAAAAGCCCTAAAAGTGATAAATCATTTCCACAAATAAAAAAAAAGAGTAAGGCTTTTATCCCAAAATATATAATAAATGTCCTTGTGGCTTAAGGAGGTTCATCCAGTTAAGGAATTAACAGATAGATATAAAAAAAAAGTTTGGTAGTCTATAACAGTATATCAGGATACCTAAAAAAAATTGTTAAGTCATTTGGATACCTTAATGATGAGATATTAATATAAATATTTTTTACAATTTTACATGTAGTCATATGGAAAAGAGTGATTTCCTAGACTTCTATCGCTAATTTATTAGGTATTGACAGACAGTTTTGAATGAAACTTATGTCATATTAAAGAGAAACATTTAACGAATATTTTAATTGCAAATTTAGGTAGATTGGGTGACTATGAATCGAGAAATATCTAAACACAACAAACGAAATCTGCATCTTTCAGCAATAGGTAACCTCCGTTATTAACATGAACGCTAGTCAAGCAAGCTCCCCTTTTCTATAACTTGCATTTGACTTGCTATGTACCAGATGAACCTCCTTAAAAAACAGTTAAGCGATTGAAGACTATAACAGTAGTCGAATGACTCTTATCGCAAAAAACGGTACGGGACAGGCGTTATCGTATCGTGGTTAATAAAACACGACGGGTGGGGATAATTAGCCGAAAATCCAGGTACGTCGTAGCCGGCGAGAATCGTAATTACGCGGCTCACCGCGATACCATAATAACAAGTTTCCTGATTTGGTGGAGGAACTTCTTATCGTCCATCCCTTAATGCGCCAACTTAGACGATTTCCCTCCCGGAAACTCTGGTCAAGGCTGTTTGATAACTCGTTTGCGCACCGAGGGATGTAAGCTTTTTTCGCAATGAATTTCCTCACTCGGAGTAGACACTATTATGCATTAGCGTTTAAATACTTGCAACCGAGTTTTAACTACTTCCACTTTAATCCATTAATCGGAATGTCCGAGGATTTTCAGAGGAGACTCGACTGAAATAAAATCGCACAGAATTTACGTATATATTTTATTCTACGACTGGGAAAAGTATTATAAAGTGGGAACTCCGGGATTCTAAAGAAACGCGATTGCGCGCGGTACACTTTGCATGTCAAAAGTGGCGAACTGTCTCGAGTAACGAACCGTGGCCGGTCGCGTTCTGAATGAAACAAACGAGCCGTTTCTAGCCGAAGAGAACAACGACACCGGGACTCGATATTGCCGAAGAAAAAGTTTCGATGGCGGCGCGCGTCGCCACCATAATCAAGACCCGGGAACTTTCCCGAACTCGAACTCCGGGGAGGACGACGGAGCTTTTGAAAAAGAAGAGGACAATGATGAGTCCTACTCGTAATTAGCAGACTTATCTACTACTTTTCTCCGGTCCGCCATTGTCCCCGGCAAATCTGCTGTTCGTTTCAACGTTTCAGTCGAAAGATCTGACGCAGAGACCGACTCTCATCTAAGTTCTCATAAGTTGTACTCAAGCACCAATACGATTTACTTTTTATATGATTTCCTAATAGTAAATCATGTAAAGAAATTAAAATCTATGAGTTATTAATATTGTAACTCATGTGTGAGAATGTAGACATACATGTATGAATTAATATAAAAATACGTCACGAATTAATAATAATAAATACGTCAGATTGAAAAAAAAAAGGAAATGATTCTCGCGGATACAGATCGGGGAATTGAACACCGGACCGTTTGTGCGAATGATTACTTCAATTAATTCCCGGTTGGCAAANTGAAAGATCTTTTGTATAGATGCAAAACTATGGAGATTTCGCTAACTCTTTTATTTTTTGCCTTAAACTNAGCCGAAAATCCAGGTACGTCGTAGCCGGCGAGAATCGTAATTACGCGGCTCACCGCGATACCATAATAACAAGTTTCCTGATTTGGTGGAGGAACTTCTTATCGTCCATCCCTTAATGCGCCAACTTAGACGATTTCCCTCCCGGAAACTCTGGTCAAGGCTGTTTGATAACTCGTTTGCGCACCGAGGGATGTAAGCTTTTTTCGCAATGAATTTCCTCACTCGGAGTAGACACTATTATGCATTAGCGTTTAAATACTTGCAACCGAGTTTTAACTACTTCCACTTTAATCCATTAATCGGAATGTCCGAGGATTTTCAGAGGAGACTCGACTGAAATAAAATCGCACAGAATTTACGTATATATTTTATTCTACGACTGGGAAAAGTATTATAAAGTGGGAACTCCGGGATTCTAAAGAAACGCGATTGCACGCGGTACACTTTGCATGTCAAAAGTGGCGAACTGTCTCGAGTAACGAACCGTGGCCGGTCGCGTTCTGAATGAAACAAACGAGCCGTTTCTAGCCGAAGAGAACAACGACACCGGGACTCGATATTGCCGAAGAAAAAGTTTCGATGGCGGCGCGCGTCGCCACCATAATCAAGACCCGGGAACTTTCCCGAACTCGAACTCCGGGGAGGACGACGGAGCTTTTGAAAAAGAAGAGGACAATGATGAGTCCTACTCGTAATTAGCAGACTTATCTACTACTTTTCTCCGGTCCGCCATTGTCCCCGGCAAATCTGCTGTTCGTTTCAACGTTTCAGTCGAAAGATCTGACGCAGAGACCGACTCTCATCTAAGTTCTCATAAGTTGTACTCAAGCACCAATACGATTTACTTTTTATATGATTTCCTAATAGTAAATCATGTCAAAAAATTAAAATCTATGAGTTATTAATATTGTAACTCATGTGTGAGAATGTAGACATACATGTATGAATTAATATAAAAATACGTCACGAA
Source organism: Ceratina japonica (assembly GCA_019453355.1). Classification (NCBI taxonomy): domain Eukaryota; kingdom Metazoa; phylum Arthropoda; class Insecta; order Hymenoptera; family Apidae; genus Ceratina; species Ceratina japonica. The sequence continues at coordinate 125,848 of SMSR01002216.1, forward strand.
TTAATAATAATAAATACGTCAGATTGAAAAAAAAAAGGAAATGATTCTCGCGGATACAGATCGGGGAATTGAACACCGGACCGTTTGTGCGAATGATTACTTCAATTAATTCCCGGTTGGCAAATTGTTATGATGTTTCCACGACTGGAACAGGACATTTAGTCCGTCCAATTAAACGAGTTGGAACCCCGCGGGGCCTCGAATGACGAATTACGTCCGACAAGCCGACGCATCGGTTCTGTCCGGTTTTGAACCGTGGCTCATCGCCGCGGCGGCGGCGGCGGCGGTGCAACCTCGCCTTTGACAAATTAAACTGAATACACCTCCGACAAACTTGACCGCCGCCGCGACCGCTTGATTTGGCCGAGGGGAACTTGTCGATTTCAATCTTGTCGGCTCCGTTCGAACATCGATAAACCAAATCCAATCAACGTGACATTTCGAAAAGTCGTTTCCCTCGCGTTCCATTTTTCCGGTTCCACCGTTTTGTTGCGCTCGCCTTTAATCATGCCACGGAAAATGGAACCGAAGGCTGGTTCCCATCGCGGGTCATTTTATCGAATTACGATTTCACGTGGAACGGCGTTACACATTTATTGATAACGATAACAGTTCGTTCCAAGTGTCATTGAAATATATCTTGAGGCCTGGGAAGACGACGTCGCCGGCCGTTGTCTCTTCCGCGTGGATGAACGAGCCAGGCCACGGTTGTAAATACACAAAAGGAGGAATTCGAACAGAGGACGGAACTTGCGCGGCGCCCGGTCGACAACTTTGCTAATTACAGCGTCGAATCGTCATTGTACCTAAACCAACGCTAGCTGTTTTCAGCGACGACAGCTTTCCACCTCTGCCGGCATTGAAATTTTGTTGGCCAAACTTTCCGCCAACTTGCCGTTTATTCTTACCGAGTCGCCGATTCGCGACCCAGTCTTCCTCCCCAAACAAAACAGCGCTCTTCCCCAGCGGATTTATTTAATAGATTCAGGTCGTTTCCTTCCTCTTAACGTTGAATATTCTTATCTGTGAGATAAACAGTATAATATTATTCAGATGGCAAACTATAGACAAATCCCGGTCGATTCGATGGGAGATAGGGGGCGAAAATAAAAAGGAGGACTGATAAAGAAGGATTTAAAAACCGAATGGGGAAAAGTTGGTTTCAGGAGTTCCGCGAGCCGGAGGATTAATGAATGGTAAAATTAAACCCATAAATCATGCAGATTTAATGGTAATCCCTACAAGCCGCGGAAAACTGAGCCCCGGTAATTAATTAATACCAAATTTTTGTTATCGACGAACGGCAGTGTGCTCCCTCTTCCGTTTGGCTCATTAATAATAACGAGATAACGAGATAATAAAAAATATGCTTTCTAACATTTTTACCGGGTCTAATTTTAATTAACAACGTAATCAAACTTTGGTTCACCCAATTGTGCCTCTGTACTTTTTCTGTCGGTACATTTTTAAAGCCCCCAACCCGAGAATGGAATTAAATCTCTGTTAATAACGGTGGCCAGAAACTGCGGAGTTGCTTCTTTGTGGCCGCAATCTCTCCAATTTAAACGGACATTCTCTTTTTTTTTAAATGGTAAAGGAGAAAAGAAAAGGTTCGTTTGAAGCACGTGCGGTCGGAACAATGGCGCGTTNGCCGTCGGTACATTTTTAAAGCCCCCAACCCGAGAATGGAATTAAATCTCTGTTAATAACGGTGGCCAGAAAATGCGGAGTTGCTTCTTTGTGGCCGCAATCTCTCCAATTTAAACGGACATTCCCTTTTTTTTTAAATGGTAAAGGGGAAAAGAAAAGGTTCGTTTGAAGCACGTGCGGTCGGAACAATGGCGCGTTCCCCGNTCAAAATTTGCAGAATTCATTTAAAAGCTTCGTCTGAAGTGAGATTTGGTCAAATAAAGCCTCGGTATGAAATTCATATGGATNCGAACCTTTGGAAGAGAACAATTCGGCACGCGGGCCGCGCCGCGCGCCGCTACACGAGTGAAACTGCCAAGCGCGGCAATATTGGGCGTGTGCGGCAGTTACGCGAAAAACCGGTCAGCGGGATCGAGATTTATTCGCGAAATTGAGAATTTGCCGTGCCCGCGAACGCCGCATATTTCAAATTTCACCGGAGTCCGCGAGCCCCGGCTCCTTCTTTTCCCTTTTTTTTTTTTCCTTTCCTTTGCCCTCTCTTTCTCCTCGTCAGTCCGGCGTCCGCCAATCCGCATTTCCCGGCGTGCCCGTTCCGTTTCGCTCGGGAAACGGCTGACAGCGGCGCACGCGAACTTTCCAGTCGCGAAACTTGAACGAAATTTCCTACCACGGACAAGCGAAACGTTTCCGCCTCGGATACGTCTGAACGACGACGGGGGTGTAAATTGTTTAAAGAATTTTTTCAACCGTGCGCCCGGTTCAAAACGGCGCGCTGTAACGAGAGAAATAATATTAGCCGTCGGACGAAGCCGGGGCGCGGAGTACACGCGGAACGAATTGAGATGTCACGGAATTTCATGTAGATACTTTAGCAAGGAATTTGAAAACAATTCCCTGGTTCACGAGCTCTCCTTTATACCTTGTTAACGTATACAAAATAAATTCGCTTTCATTTGCAAGAACTAGGCTACGGGCTTGTATGGAAGATATAGAATTTTTATTTTATACAACGGGAATTCCTTTATTCGAAAATTCTTTTCGCGCGAGTCAAAGAGCTCGCGACAACAATAAACAAAATTCCGTGCTCGTTTTACTGGATCCATGACTCGGACGGCCACTGCCAAATTTAAATCTGAATACCTATCCGTTCCCAAACGCTGTTTCCGCGACAACGCCGCTGAGATACAACCGCAATTGTGACTGCCACGGAGAAAGCTCTGGGCTTCCTCGCCTTAACGGTTTGGCGGAGCTGAACCGAGAAGCAATTACGTGGGCGGGTTTATGCGCGATGATGGTCAGCGAGAGCGGGCCGGACGTACACTGACGTACAAACCATTCTGTTCGATGCTATTCCCGACGTAATGCCGCCTTTAGAACGCCGCTTTACGACGAGAATGCCCCCCGATCCGTTCCCACATCTCTTTACCCAATTCGTAGATCTTTCGCTCCGATAAACAACAACCCGAAGTGTTTTTCTCCTAACAGACACATCCTATCTCTCTCTAGTCTCCTCTCTCTCTTTAGCAACGCTAAATAATTGAGTACTGTAGATGTATGTAATAATGTAGGATGTATATGATAATAAATATATAGAATAATGAGTGTGGAATACAAAGTGGAGAACATAATGGTGAATGTAATATCGATTATGGCTTTGTACCATGAATTTATAGAATTGATTTATTTATGATCTTTCCAAATCATGATCGTGTATCAAACATGCAAAAGAGAAATGAAAATACGTTTTTTACTCCCTTAGATGTTCATTGAGGGAAAATCGTTTTTCAGTGTTTTCCTATATACCTATACAGGGATTGAGTTATGATGAATAAAACTTGAATTGTTTTTTCTTTTACCAAACACTCCTGTCAACTGTAAATAATTAAACACGGAATATAGAATAGTGCAATATTTATAGAATATAGAATGGAGAACGTAACTTTGACTATAATCCCGATTGTGGCTTTGCACCATGAATTTATCGAATTTATTTATAATCGACGTTCTAAATCAGGACAGTCTATCAAACATGCAAAACAGTAATTCGTGAAAATATATTCTTCACTGCCGTAGTGTTTGCCTGATGGAAAATCGTTTTTTAGTGCTCCACTAAATATCTATAGATTCAGGGGTTGAAGGTTGACGAAAGATCTTTTGTGTATATGCAAAACTATGGAGATTTCGCTAACTCTTTTATTTTTTGCCTTAAACTGTTTATTTTAAGGGGCGAACGGGAATTTGATAGACTACATTGACGGTGACAGCGAATATGTTAATCCTTCGCGCGGGCACGAAGAATATCGGTCGTTTATTCGCGATCCGCGATACCGGCGTGTCAGCATCGTTCGAAGTCGAGAACAAAGAGGCGTCGGGAATCCCCATGGACGCATTGCATCAACGTGGAATAAGATATACGCGCGCTTCAAAGTGTGCGCCGTGTACCCGATACACCGGCCCGGGGAAACGAGATAAAATCGCGCGCGTAAAGGCGCGTAGAGGCTGCTTTATCGAAGCCCGTCGTTTCACCAGGAATTCATACCTCCTCCAGCCAGCCAGCGACCGAACGGGCTTTTTACCCGTCTTCCTTCCGCGACGCTGCCAAACTCGAATTTCCGTTTCCGAATCCCAACCCCCTCGTTCCTCGCGGCCCCCCTGACCTAAAACGCTGCGCCATTTTTTGGCGTTCGCCTCGAATGACTCGTATTCTNTCATCAACTATAAATAATTAAATACGGAATATAGAATAGTGCAATATATATAGAATATAGAATGGAGAACGTAATTTTGAATATAGTCCCGATTGTGGCTTTGCACCATGAATTTATCGAATTTATTTATGATCGACGTTCTAAATCAGGACAGTCTATCAAACATGCAAAACAGTAATTCGTGAAAATATATTCTTCACTGCCGTAGTGTTTGCCTGATGGAAAATCGTTTTTTAGTGCTCCACTAAATATCTATAGATTCAGGGGTTGAAGGTTGACGAAAGATCTTTTGTATAGATGCAAAACTATGGAGATTTCGCTAACTCTTTTATTTTTTGCCTTAAACTGTTTATTTTAAGGGGCGAACGGGAATTTGATAGACTACATTGACGGTGACAGCGAATATGTTAATCCTTCGCGCGGGCACGAAGAATATCGGTCGTTTATTCGCGATCCGCGATACCGGCGTGTCAGCATCGTTCGAAGTCGAGAACAAAGAGGCGTCGGGAATCCCCATGGACGCATTGCATCAACGTGGAATAAGATATACGCGCGCTTCAAAGTGTGCGCCGTGTACCCGATACACCGGCCCGGGGAAACGAGATAAAATCGCGCGCGTAAAGGCGCGTAGAGGCTGCTTTATCGAAGCCCGTCGTTTCACCAGGAATTCATACCTCCTCCAGCCAGCCAGCGACCGAACGGGCTTTTTACCCGTCTTCCTTCCGCGACGCTGCCAAACTCGAATTTCCGTTTCCGAATCCCAACCCCCTCGTTCCTCGCGGCCCCCCTGACCTAAAACGCTGCGCCATTTTTTGGCGTTCGCCTCGAATGACTCGTATTCTTGGGCAGAAATAAAAGAGCCAATGATAAATGCACTCTTTATATGTATTTTGCCGGAGGCGAATGTTCACATGAGAAGCGTATAACTCTCGTTGGTAATTGAATCGAGTAAAAATACGGTGTAACAAATGGCGCGGTGGATTACGTCGGTAAAAATTCGGAGGTTTAAAGCGTCTTTTCATAAAGGGGACGGGATTCCAGGGTTCGACGGTGGCCGAAGAAAATCGTGGCCGAAGAAAAAAACCGCGGGCTACGCCGAGGCGTGCCGTTATTCTCGGCGCGATTCAGTCCACTAAGTTGGCAATCCCCTCACGAAATTCGCTTGCCTGAACTTTTAATACGGGCCGGGGTAGATTTAGAACGTGTAAAGTAACCGCGTTCTACATCCCCTGAATGATATTAGGATCGTGCGAGCCGAGTGACGAATGATAGAAGTTCGGCCAAGGTTCGAGGGCAAATCCCGATTTCGTTTGAAGTGTAATGCGTCTAGATTTGACGTAATTACCTGCGCCGGCTTAATCCCGGTGATTAAAGCAAACGGCCGAGACACGATATTCCAGTATCAAACGTGAGATCCCGAGTCCACAGGGACTATTCTCGTACAAAGGATGTGTCGATATATTGTACAGGAAGTGGATTTGTATAGCAGACATTAGCTATTGATGGACGTACTTCAATGAGATAATGGCCCGAGCAATAATTTAATAGTAGCAGATTTTCATCATGCACGAAACGTCNAGTTCGGCCAAGGTTCGAGGGCAAATCCCGATTTCGTTTGAAGTGTAATGCGTCTAGATTTGACGTAATTACCTGCGCCGGCTTAATCCCGGTGATTAAAGCAAACGGCCGAGACACGATATTCCAGTATCAAACGTGAGATCCCGAGTCCACAGGGACTATTCTCGTACAAAGGATGTGTCGATATATTGTACAGGAAGTGGATTTGTATAGCAGACATTAGCTATTGATGGACGTACTTCAATGAGATAATGGCCCGAGCAATAATTTAATAGTAGCAGATTTTCATCATGCACGAAACGTCGATGACGTCCGTTAAAAAAATACATTTTGTATAGAGATTGATTTCAACGTATTTATCTTTTGGTACTCGTATTTTGTATACATAGCAGTATTTATATTTCATGGAAATACGTGAATTTCTATTTATAAAATTCTCTACAAAAATATTGCGGTGCAGTTGGTTTTTTTTATTAATTTTTGTTAAAACGTTGGAAGTAGTAGGATTATTGGGGAGTATTAAGTAGTTATGATTGTCATCTGTCTTAAGAGAAAACGGAGAATGGAAGTCGTTCTGTTCACTCGTTAACACAATTCCCGGGGCCATTTCGCAAGTTCTGCCAACGGTATCATAGTCCATCCTCGAGAGCTTTTTACGTCACGGTAAATTACGTCGAGAGGCCACCGCGCTGGTAAAGTCCGTAGCACGGGGCCGGAAGATAAAGTGGCCGGGCTCGCAGTCGCAAACTAACGAAGAATGAGAGCTCGGATCTTGGTCGCTTCACGGGCACGAGGCCAGGCGACTTAAATCTTCACCGAAAAGGCATCGAGACATTTATATCATGCGCGACTACCGACCACGATGGAAAACGTTGCATCTCTCAAATTCACGGTGTACCTCATCCTTATTCCCGCCGTGCATATTTCTCGATCATCCACTATCCTGCATGCAATCATCACGCCCCGTCCACATCATTATTCATGCACAGAACGTCATCGGAAAATCGAGAATTCAACCCAGACAAAAATAAATAAATAAACAAGTAATTTTTACTTTTGTCTTGATAATGAAATATAATAAATTATAAACATGAGAATGTTCATTTTTTCGGTTGAATTTTTTAGAGGAGTAAATTTTATGCCGGTTTTTAGAACAGTGTTTGCGTTGGGCGTGCATTGAAATTGCTGCGGTTCGAGTTCACTTAAATAACTTACGAACTAGCAGTTGTCGGATAAATACGCGTAGGCGGGAACGGTGTTTGAATGTTTGTAATGGAAGCCGAGTTCGCAACGATCGTCTTGGAACCGTGCGATTAAGCAACAATTGCAGAATCGTAAACAGCGGTCGTATAATTAAACAATGCAACAAGCTAATTATTCCTGTTCGGTCTGGCGGTTCGCTTAATTCCGTCAAATATAAAAGTTATATTGCTAATTAAAATACATATTTAACTTTGTAGGTTCGAGATCAGTTCAAAGGACGTGACGGGATTAAAGGGCAGATTTGTGTTTTATAAATAACTGGTAATTGTGAATAAATGTTGGACAACTGTTAATTACGCAGATTCATCAATTATTATTATTGTGGTTAAAGTAACTTCCGATCCCCGATACGAGCTGTTTTAAATGCAGCTGCGTTCTTGCGCCGCGCGGTTTCAGACCCGGGGCATACATACAACCTGGCACGCGCTAACCCCTTTACGGAGCGGCCT
>SMSR01002227.1:2418-20011 GCA_019453355.1 Ceratina japonica
AAAGACTGGAAGTAAATACGTGTATTAATTAAATTTGAGGACTTGTACATAACCGCGTGAGGCAAGTACGACGTTCATTACTCAGTTCATATCAATTCCAGGGGTGGATTAAAGACTCACGAAGCCTGAGACTAAAAAGGCTCCCCTTTAATTCGCCTCTGATCAGTAATTTTTAAATGCTAGAAGAAATAAGTATTTTTTATTACTCCAACCGATCGGTTCCCCACCTACTGTACATATCATACCAGTTTTAATTAAATCAAATTGACAGAATGTTCGATCATTCTCATAATGTATAATACACCGTTTAATGTACAGCACAAATGTATTTACGAAGTGTTTCATTGTGCCACGATGGAAATAAAACCAAATCGAGCGTCTGATTTGTATTTTTTTTAAATATATATTAAAAGTCAATGAACTCCTGTATTTTTTATTCCTCAATTTACCTCAATATTCCTTCAATCCTGTGTTTTGTATTTCTTTTGTTTTAATAATTTCTTTTTGTTTTAATAATTTGTTGTTGTATTTGAGTTTGAGTACTGGACGTTGACAGTCGACGTTGTCGAAGGTGAACGCACTGGAGTCGTTCCACTTTCTTCCTCGCCAATGATCTCAATTCATTTACGAGTAGATAGTGCTAATTTAGAAGTCACAGTTACGTCGACCTCGAAGCGTTAAACAAGAGGAGCCAGTTTGAAACGTGGCTCATTAACATTAATCATCGGTGACTCAAAATGTATTCCTGCCTAAATATAACTTCAATTAATTCAAGAAATGGATTTAATAAAATCTATTGGGTTGGCAGTAAAGTGATTGCGGATTTCAGATAAGAAATCCATAGACAAAACCAGCAATCATTTAATTACTAATATTATAATATATGTGTATAATAATGAGATATATAAGCAATATATGAGATACATATGTAACAATAATATGAGATATATAAGCAATATATGTATGAAATGCATATAACAATAATATGAGATATATAAGCATAATAAATGAAATAAACATAAATGTGAGATATATACGATGTTTCATAAAATTGATTTTCAAATCTGTAACAATTTTGTGATATTTTTGGAATGAAGCTTGTTTGGACACTTGGATAATGTATGGAAGCATCTTTCATCGTGCTGGAACAGGAAGTGAACCACGTTCCAGAAAGACGAGGTTTATTTTCATTCAGAAGCAGCTCATATCACATAGCTTAAACTATTTGTGAATTACAATGGACGATTTCAGGTTTGTTGCTTTACATCGGTTATTTATAAGTATCTATGCCCTTGAGATGACGAGAGAGTGTCCTAGCAGTCTAGCACTTGTTGCACCAAGTAGCTTTATTATATCAATCTTCGGTATAATTAATGTTTAATTGTTATACCTCAGGTGTACGTATCAAGATTAGGAATTTAGATTAGAACTGATAAAAGAACATTATAGTAATCTCAGTTATTATTGTAAAATTACAGTTTTAAGAATTTCCTAAAATGGATTGAAGAGAATTTGATTAATTCATGATTCTACATTAATTTCTTGAAATATTAGTTCAAGCTTGTAGAGAGTATCAAGATTAGAAATTTCGATTAGAAAAGGTAAAAGAGAACGTTACAGTAATCTTAATTATTATTGCAAAATTACAGTTTCATGAATTTCCTAAAATTTGATTGAAGAGAATTTGATTAATTCATGATCCTACATTAATTTCGTGAAATATTAGTTCAAACTTGCACAGAATATTAAGATTAGAAATTTAGACTAAAACTGATAACAGAATATTGTATTAATCTTAATTATTATTCTTCTATTTCAGTTTTATAAATTTCCTAAAGTTTTGTCGAAGGGAAGTGTATAAATCTTCAATTAATCTTGTGATGTATTAATTTCCAGAAGTATGAAATATTAAGATTAGAAATTTGGACTGAAAAAAGATAAACGAATATTATAATAATCTTAATTATTCTTCCCCTATTTCAGATTTATAATTTTCCTAAAATATTGTCAAAGAGAATTGCATATATAATCTTGTAACATTACATTCATTGACAGAACTATAATTTCCAGAAGTATGAAACATCAAGATTAGAAATTTCGATTAAAACTGATAAAAGAGAATGTTACACTAATCCCAGATTACTATCACGCAAACGTCACATCTTATTGTCTTCCACCTTCCACCTTATCTCAATTATTTATCTCCTCTCTCCTCGTCCCACTGTAATTGATTGTAAAAAATTGTAAGTTAATACAAACTAATTTTCCAAACCCACATAGAAACAAATTCCACCTAACATTCTTCCAATTCCAAAAGATTCCAATTACAAAACAAATTCATATTAAACTCCAATCACTCCTCGCAACGTAAAACCCAAACTAGCCCAGAACTATCATAAAATCTTCAGAGATTAGGATGTACCCAAAACCCCTAACATCGGCGATTGAAAAAAATGTCAAATATGTGTCGCAGCTGCGAGTGTCTCCGGAGGAGCTCCTCACTCCTCGGCCTTTACTGTAAAGCCTAAGAATGGAGCAAATGGAGGAGAACGTCGCCGGTCGGGATGACGTCGTCGTCGCCGATAACTCAGTGAAACGGAGAATTGTCCAGGGTGGGGTCCACTGCTCGCAGCGGGATTGTAACCCGTTCGGTCGTTCAGTCAGTGAGAAAGTACGAGCGGCACGTACGCGATCGGGACCGACCGTCATCATCATCGTGTGTACACGCGCCCAACAACGACGACCTACGTACGTACGTACGCACGCACGCACGCACTTAGACGATCGGCGGCGACGACTCACGCGTTATTACGCGGCGGTCACCGGGAGCAAGGCTGCCTGGTCCAATTGGGTGGAATTTCGAAGTGCGATCGGAGATGTGAAGTGACCGAGAGGATTAATTAAACGTGGTGCTACGATAATTAGATAAAATGGTGCGGCTGGTTGGGGAAATCGTCGTAGCGATCCTCGTCATCCTAACGATTCATCGAGGTAATCGTCGCTTCGTAAACGCTCACCTGTACACATGATGGCTTGCGTACCTGAGCGGTGGGACGTCACGTGGCTCTATCATTGAGTCACGATTACCGTGAAACAGGTTCTCCGACGTACCGCGCGTTGTCCGTACCGATTGCGTGCCTCGATTTCCAGGCTATTCGAGATTTTTTAGTCATTCAGTGGTTTAACAATTGTTTCAATTTAAAATGATTAAAAAATAGTAATTTGCAGTTGCAATTAATTGANCTCTGCATAATGAATGGCCGTTTTGTTCGATCATAAATCTTTGAATTTCACCTTCTGATATATCATATATATGTATACATATAATTCTATACACTATGTATTTTATTCTAGCTTATAAATATTTTCATTTTTTAGTATTCCTCCCAAATGAACGACAAAATTACCCAGAATCTTCTATATAAAGAATGGCCATTTTTCTACCATCGTGAATCTCTAAAGTTCAGCTTCTAATCTCTCCACCTTCTCATTTTTTACTATTTTTCCCAAATGAATGAATCAACAACAGTGTCAATTACCCAGAATTTTCTCTATAAAGAATGGCCATTTTTCTACCATCGTGAATCTCTAAGAGAATCTCTTTCACCTTATAATTTCTTCACCTTTTCACTTTTTACTATTTTTCCCAAACGAACGAACGAACGACAATGTCAATTAACCCTAACAGCATCTGCTGTAGATAGAATGGCAATTTTGCTCCGATCGTAAATCCGTGGATTTCACCTTCTGGAACATTACGAGAGAGCAGCGAAGCGGCCGTAAGAACAGGTGACGGAGCAACGGTATAATCTGTCTCTTCCCGAGCAGATGAAACTGACGTAGCGGCGGTTCTGGGACGGAGTGGGTATATATATATGTATATACATAAGTACGTTCACCGTGGGCTTTTGGGTGTGTGCAGGGTCATGGCTGTGAAGGAATGGTTCCGAAGGCTGCAACCGGTCCAGTTGTACCTGATCCTGTTCTTCACCACCGCTTTCTTCCTCGTCGAGATAGTCACCAGCCACGTGACTCACTCACTGACGCTGCTCCTCAACGCGTACCACATGCTCTGCAACATCATCGCGCTCGTCGGATGCATCGCCTCCATCAAGGTAACTTTCACCCCGATCTTCCGATTTATTTAATTTATAATTGAAAAAAAACAAAAAAGAAACAGGACAATGTTTATAGTTATTTACATAATTATTTAATAGTTAGTATAACAGTTGTTTGATTGAAATTCATGTAGTGAAGAGTAAAATTAAGGTGCCATTTTTTAGAACTGACTAAGTATCATTTTTTAAGTCGTGTGAAATGATTTGAAATTTTTAGGATAGTTATTAAGTATGAATTAGTAATTTATGAATGTATGATAGTTAGTAATTTGTTACGAGTTATTAGTATAGTATTGTCTTTTGTAGTATAGCCACCGTCAGACCGGAAGCAGTTACAGTGGCAACAGCATCTCGAGTTCATTGCAAAATTCAGCGATTTGCATAAACAGCGATGAAAGGGGTTCCGTCACTTCCTTATCGACCAAGACCAAGGTAAAATCATCGTAAATCTTAATTAAGGTTGCAGAGTTCTTAAATTATGCATTGAATTCCATTAAAAATTGAATTTCTTTTAATTGAGTTAATTAAATAATTTTAATTCTTGAGTCAAATCTTAATCTTGCTTAAGATTGCAGAGTTCTTAATTGTTCCATTAAATTCCATTAAAAATTAAATTTCTTCTAATTGAGTTAATTAAATAATTTTAATTCTTGAATCAAATCTTAATCAATAACGGAATAATAATTGATGTTAATTAGTGTCAAACGTATTATAAATTTCCTACTTAAAATTGTCTCAAAAATTGTCATAGAATTGTCTAAAAAATTGTCATAGAATTGTCTCAAAAATTGTCATAGAATTGTCTGACAAATTTCTTTTATTTATCAGCGATCGAGGTCGGACAGGAGGATGAAGAATACTTTTGGATGGGCGAGGATAGACATCGTAACGATGTTAGTTTGCTGCGTGTTACTTGCGTCCTTCTGTTTCTCGTTGGTGGTCGAAGCACTGCAGACTCTGGTGCACATCGATCACTTGGACGAGATGCACCATCCATTACCTGTTCTGACGATCGGCGCATGTGGCATTTTGCTAAACGCGTTTTGTTATATATTGATCGGTGGATACACTTTCAATCAGGGCATAGTTCTCCACGTTACCATGAATGGTGACGTCATACTTAGAAGGTAATAATAATCAAATATCATTGACAAATTTTGATGTTATTACAATTCCACTGCGAAATGATATTTTTTAAAGCAATTTCATATGCATTTGTTTTTTAAGATTCTAACATTCCAAGAATCTGATATTTCAATATTCCAGCAATCTAATATTTCAATATTTCAAGAATCTATAATAAGATTCCAATATTCCAAGAATCTATAATAATATTTCAATATTCCAAGAATCTAATATTTCGATATTTCAAGAATCTATAATAATATTCCAATATTTCAAGAATCTAATATCCCAATATTCCAACAATCTAATATTTCAATATTCCAACAATCTAATATTGCAATATTCCAATATTTCAACAATTGTTCATGAAATCTTCATCTGGTACCAAAATGGCACTCAAATGTAAAGAACAAGAATGTACTATATTAATATACAAAAACTGTCCTCAAGTTTAGTATTACTATTATTACATACTCATATTTTCGCCTTATTACATACTCGCACTTTCCCACCGTTACATACTCACATTTTCCCATTATTGCGTTATATAACGAATTGCGTGACTCTGCTCGTAGCTTTATCTCCGCGTTATCTATTTTCAGGAATAACAGTTCGCAAGAAGTGAAAGAAGGTGAACAACAGTTATCTTCGCAGACCAGGCGGAGCCCGTTGGGTATACCCAAGAGTCAGGGTTTCCGGGAAACATGTCGCGACGCCCTAGGCTGCGTCTTCGTAATCCTCGTGTCGATCCTAGTATACTTCACCGATTCCAACGTAGCCAAATACATCGACCCACTCTTCGCAATTATTTCCTCCATCACGCTTTTCGCCCTCAGTTATTCGTACAGTAAGCATCCTTATTTAATCACAATTCATGGTATATAATATTATTTATATATTATTATAATATTATTATTGAAAACGTTGCGCAGTGAAGGAGTCCGGACTGATTCTGCTTCAAACGATACCGAATCACATAAACATCGATTCCCTGAAACGGGAATTGCTCGAGGCGTTTCCGGGCATCGTGAACGTCCACGATTTGCACGTATGGCAATTAACAGGCCAGAAGATAATCTCCACGGTCCACATTATATTCTTAGACCCAATGGTACGTCCTTTTCTCTCTTCAATGAACGCTTCGTCAGAGGAAGCGTGATCGCTAATTTGAACACAAACATTAAACACACGCACACGTTTGCTTTTGTAGGTTTACGCCAGCATCACGGACCAAGTCACTGCTTTTTTCATTGAGATGGGCATCACTCAAGTTACGATACAACCAGAGTTCCATAAGGTAAGTCATGGATTGGGAGTTTGATCAATTTTTATGATATTTTTGTGATTTGGAAATTTTAATTCTATTTTTATTATAATTTTAGTATTTAGAATTTAGAACTATATTTTTACTACAATTTTAATATATAGAATTTTTAATTCGATTTTTATTATAATTTTAGTATTTAGAATTTAGAACTATATTTTTACTACACTTTTAATATTTAGAATTTTTAATTCGATTTTTACTACAATTTTAATATTTAGAATTTTTAATTCGATTTTTACTATACTTTTAATATTTAGAATTCTGAATTCGATTTTTACTATATTTTTTATATTCAGAATGTAGAATTTCATTTTTACTACACTTTTTAATATTTAGAATTTTTAATTCGATTTTTACTATACTTCTAATATTTAGAATTTTTAATTTGATTTTTATTATGCGTCTATAATAATATTTAGAATTTTGAAATCAATTTTAATTACATTTCTGGTATTTAGCATTTTTAATTCAATTCTTACTATAATTCTAATATTTAGAATCTTGAAATCAATTTTTATTACATTTCCAATATTTAGCATTTTTAATTCAATTTTTACTGTAAGAAAAGTTACATGTCTCTCTCTCTCTCTTTCTCACTCAGTCAAAAATTCCTGTCTCTTCCTGCTCATCTAAATCCTTTGCCTTGTCCTAATCCTTCCTAATCCCTTCATCTACACTCCGCCATTCCCATCCCTAACTTCCTTCAACCAAAACCCTCCGGTCCCATTCCGGGCCCTCAAAACCACCCCTGCATACAATCATTTGCCATTAACGTTCACCAATGCTCCTTTATCTCATTCTTAACAGATGGGCCCGAACATGGAGAAAACCGGATGCCTAATCAACTGCCACGGCGAACACTGTAGCTACTCTCAGTGCTGCTCGAAGGAAACGTTTATCGAGGACTCCTGTACAGACCCCTGTTCCTCGAAGCATTCGCATTCCATAAACAAGAGACTCGAAAAGCGGGAGATCATCCCCGCTATCTCGTCAGCGATCGACCTGAAGAGCTACACTTTGCGGGACGTCGAGGTCTCGAGTTCCGTCGAAAAGCAAACAAGCGATAATAAGAGATCGTCGGACGGAAGCTCGTGTCAATCGCGGGACGGGCACGCGGAAGGCAATAACAGAGATAAGGATAGCGGCTCCTACGCGATAAACGTGGATGCCAACGACGGAGGCTGCGCCACGTGCGCCATTACCGATAACGCCGAACCGGAAACTGCTTCCTAACGAACAGGTACCAATCGTGAAACGTAGGAGATTTCTCATTGTACAGGATTTCTGAACAGGTACCACTGTTAAAATATAGATTTCTCGTTGTACAGGATTTCTGATCAGGTACCACTCGTGAAATATAGATTTCTTATTGTACAGGATTTCTGAACAGGTACCACTGTTAAAATATAGAAGATTTCTTATTGTAAATGATTTCTGATCAGATACTATCGATTAGTTGATTGCTATATACAGGGTGTTTCAGATAAAGGGTTGCAGTCGAAGAGAAGTGATTTTGGATATGATTCTGAACAATATTTCCCTTTGCCAAAATTCGATGCGATGCACAGTTTTTGAATTATCAATGAAAACTGATTGACCAATCTTTACACAAAAGTTAATCATTTTTTGCTTGTAATTCAAAAACTATACGTCAGTTCGAATTTTGTTAAAGGAAACTATTTTTCAGAAATGACCTTGAGCTCTTTTTTTGAGCCTTGTATAGTGAATATCGCAGTTTCTGTTCACGATTTCTACCGAGTGGTTTAGTTTTGTATCATTTTAGAGGTTCCTCGATTTTTATCTGAAGTAAGGAGAGTCCTAACTGTTTAAGGTCCCAAATTCTTTTTTAATAAATAAAATGGTCAGTTTCTTTTCATAATTTCTACTCACTGGCTTACAATTAGTTTTGTATCATTTTAGAGGTTCCTCGATTTTTATCTGAACTAATGAGAGTCCTAACTATTTAAGGTCTCAAATTCCTTTTTAATAAATAAAATGGTCATTATTCATCTTAGAATTGTAGAAAAAGTTGTTTATAATAAACAAAATGGTCATTATTCATCGTAAGATTATAGAAAAAATTGTTTATAATAAACAAAATGTTCACTATCCATCTTAGAATTGTAAAAAGTTGTAACATGAACAGAAACTGTATATTCACTATAATCGATGTTATAGCTAAATTACTATTTCGAATATTGGAATATGTGGTACACACATGCAAAGAAATAGCGAAAGACTAGTTGAACGTTTATTATTATTAGAGTTCCTTGAGATTGATAACATTTTATACGCTTTAACGAAGCTAAGGGCTAAGTCTTAGCCTGAGTAAACCTTCTCTTGAGTATTTTCTAAGATTAGAGAAATAAACTTTCTGTAATATAATCTGTCACTAACTCAAAAATTGTTTAACATTTACCGAAAAAGACTGGAAGTAAATACGTGTATTAATTAAATTTGAGGACTTGTACATAACCGCGTGAGGCAAGTACGACGTTCATTACTCAGTTCATATCAATTCCAGGGGTGGATTAAAGACTCACGAAGCCTGAGACTAAAAAGGCTCCNGTCCTAACTATTTAAGGTCTCAAATTCCTTTTTAATAAATAAAATGGTCATTATTCATCTTAGAATTGTAGAAAAAGTTGTTTATAATAAACAAAATGGTCATTATTCATCGTAAGATTATAGAAAAAATTGTTTATAATAAACAAAATGTTCACTATCCATCTTAGAATTGTAAAAAGTTGTAACATGAACAGAAACTGTATATTCACTATAATCGATGTTATAGCTAAATTACTATTTCGAATATTGGAATATGTGGTACACACATGCAAAGAAATAGCGAAAGACTAGTTGAACGTTTATTATTATTAGAGTTCCTTGAGATTGATAACATTTTATACGCTTTAACGAAGCTAAGGGCTAAGTCTTAGCCTGAGTAAACCTTCTCTTGAGTATTTTCTAAGATTAGAGAAATAAACTTTCTGTAATATAATCTGTCACTAACTCAAAAATTGTTTAACATTTACCGAAAAAGACTGGAAGTAAATACGTGTATTAATTAAATTTGAGGACTTGTACATAACCGCGTGAGGCAAGTACGACGTTCATTACTCAGTTCATATCAATTCCAGGGGTGGATTAAAGACTCACGAAGCCTGAGACTAAAAAGGCTCCCCTTTAATTCGCCTCTGATCAGTAATTTTTAAATGCTAGAAGAAATAAGTATTTTTTATTACTCCAACCGATCGGTTCCCCACCTACTGTACATATCATACCAGTTTTAATTAAATCAAATTGACAGAATGTTCGATCATTCTCATAATGTATAATACACCGTTTAATGTACAGCACAAATGTATTTACGAAGTGTTTCATTGTGCCACGATGGAAATAAAACCAAATCGAGCGTCTGATTTGTATTTTTTTTAAATATATATTAAAATTCAATGAACTCCTGTATTTTTTATTCCTCAATTTACCTCAATATTCCTTCAATCCTGTGTTTTGTATTTCTTTTGTTTTAATAATTTCTTTTTGTTTTAATAATTTGTTGTTGTATTTGAGTTTGAGTACTGGACGTTGACAGTCGACGTTGTCGAAGGTGAACGCACTGGAGTCGTTCCACTTTCTTCCTCGCCAATGATCTCAATTCATTTACGAGTAGATAGTGCTAATTTAGAAGTCACAGTTACGTCGACCTCGAAGCGTTAAACAAGAGGAGCCAGTTTGAAACGTGGCTCATTAACATTAATCATCGGTGACTCAAAATGTATTCCTGCCTAAATATAACTTCAATTAATTCAAGAAATGGATTTAATAAAATCTATTGGGTTGGCAGTAAAGTGATTGCGGATTTCAGATAAGAAATCCATAGACAAAACCAGCAATCATTTAATTACTAATATTATAATATATGTGTATAATAATGAGATATATAAGCAATATATGAGATACATATGTAACAATAATATGAGATATATAAGCAATATATGTATGAAATGCATATAACAATAATATGAGATATATAAGCATAATAAATGAAATAAACATAAATGTGAGATATATACGATGTTTCATAAAATTGATTTTCAAATCTGTAACAATTTTGTGATATTTTTGGAATGAAGCTTGTTTGGACACTTGGATAATGTATGGAAGCATCTTTCATCGTGCTGGAACAGGAAGTGAACCACGTTCCAGAAAGACGAGGTTTATTTTCATTCAGAAGCAGCTCATATCACATAGCTTAAACTATTTGTGAATTACAATGGACGATTTCAGGTTTGTTGCTTTACATCGGTTATTTATAAGTATCTATGCCCTTGAGATGACGAGAGAGTGTCCTAGCAGTCTAGCACTTGTTGCACCAAGTAGCTTTATTATATCAATCTTCGGTATAATTAATGTTTAATTGTTATACCTCAGGTGTACGTATCAAGATTAGGAATTTAGATTAGAACTGATAAAAGAACATTATAGTAATCTCAGTTATTATTGTAAAATTACAGTTTTAAGAATTTCCTAAAATGGATTGAAGAGAATTTGATTAATTCATGATTCTACATTAATTTCTTGAAATATTAGTTCAAGCTTGTAGAGAGTATCAAGATTAGAAATTTCGATTAGAAAAGGTAAAAGAGAACGTTACAGTAATCTTAATTATTATTGCAAAATTACAGTTTCATGAATTTCCTAAAATTTGATTGAAGAGAATTTGATTAATTCATGATCCTACATTAATTTCGTGAAATATTAGTTCAAACTTGCACAGAATATTAAGATTAGAAATTTAGACTAAAACTGATAACAGAATATTGTATTAATCTTAATTATTATTCTTCTATTTCAGTTTTATAAATTTCCTAAAGTTTTGTCGAAGGGAAGTGTATAAATCTTCAATTAATCTTGTGATGTATTAATTTCCAGAAGTATGAAATATTAAGATTAGAAATTTGGACTGAAAAAAGATAAACGAATATTATAATAATCTTAATTATTCTTCCCCTATTTCAGATTTATAATTTTCCTAAAATATTGTCAAAGAGAATTGCATATATAATCTTGTAACATTACATTCATTGACAGAACTATAATTTCCAGAAGTATGAAACATCAAGATTAGAAATTTCGATTAAAACTGATAAAAGAGAATGTTACACTAATCCCAGATTACTATCACGCAAACGTCACATCTTATTGTCTTCCACCTTCCACCTTATCTCAATTATTTATCTCCTCTCTCCTCGTCCCACTGTAATTGATTGTAAAAAATTGTAAGTTAATACAAACTAATTTTCCAAACCCACATAGAAACAAATTCCACCTAACATTCTTCCAATTCCAAAAGATTCCAATTACAAAACAAATTCATATTAAACTCCAATCACTCCTCGCAACGTAAAACCCAAACTAGCCCAGAACTATCATAAAATCTTCAGAGATTAGGATGTACCCAAAACCCCTAACATCGGCGATTGAAAAAAATGTCAAATATGTGTCGCAGCTGCGAGTGTCTCCGGAGGAGCTCCTCACTCCTCGGCCTTTACTGTAAAGCCTAAGAATGGAGCAAATGGAGGAGAACGTCGCCGGTCGGGATGACGTCGTCGTCGCCGATAACTCAGTGAAACGGAGAATTGTCCAGGGTGGGGTCCACTGCTCGCAGCGGGATTGTAACCCGTTCGGTCGTTCAGTCAGTGAGAAAGTACGAGCGGCACGTACGCGATCGGGACCGACCGTCATCATCATCGTGTGTACACGCGCCCAACAAAACGACGACCTACGTACGTACGCACGCACGCACGCACTTAGACGATCGGCGGCGACGACGACGACTCACGCGTTATTACGCGGCGGTCACCGGGAGCAAGACTGCCTGGTCCAATTGGGTGGAATTTCGAAGTGCGATCGGAGATGTGTGTGAAGTGACCGAGAGGATTAATTAAACGTGGTGCTACGATAATTAGATAAAATGGTGCGGCTGGTTGGGGAAATCGTCGTAGCGGTCCTCGTCATCCTAACGATTCATCGAGGTAATCGTCGCTCACCTGTACACATGATGGCTTGCGTACCTGAGCGGTGGGACGTCACGTGGCTCTATCATTGAGTCACGATTACCGTGAAACAGGTTCTCCGACGTACCGCGCGTCGTCCGTACCGATTGCGTGCCTCGATTTCCAGGCTATTCGAGATTTTTCAGTCATTCAGTGGTTTCACAATTCTTTCAATTTAAAATGATTAAAAAATAGTAATTTGCAGTTGCAATTAATTGAGAGTGTAGATTTATTTCGATTTTATTCACTTTTTGGTTTTAAGTGATGGAGAACAGATGGGAGCTGTAAATATCATAAAAGGTGCAGGATTTTAATTCAGTATAAAATTGAAGGATGCAGGATTAATTCAGTATAAAATTGAAGGATGCAGGATTAATTCAGTATAAAATTGAAAGGTTAGAAGCTTATAGAATAAAAATATTTTGTGACTAGTAATTAAAAAGAGAGTCGCAGATAATTTTAACCAGCGAAAACTATGTCAAGAAAACACAGAATTAATCTCCCATCACACAGAATTAATCTCCCATCACACAGAATTACTCTCCCATCACACAGAATTACTCTCCCATCACACAGAATTAATCTAATTCATAATTAAAAGAACAGAGTTTAGTATAAAAATTTATTTATTTATTTATTTATTATGCGGGCTAGGAAACCCTTTCAAATACATAGTAATTCAATGTAGAGCAATAAAATACTATTTTATGAATGATAATAAAAAAAGTAGTATTAATTCAGGCTTAATTCAAGGAATTTTAATTATATCAATTTAGGCTGAATTCAAGCAATGATAATAAATGAAAATTGAAATTTTGTTATTGCACAAAATGTGATGATATGATTTGAAGGGCCATTCACGAGTTTTGCATGATTCATTCATAAGTTTTTTACCTGTTCCATTCACTCGACCACTGATACCCCACCACTGACCACTGATAAGAAGATAGTTTCTTATACTTGAGATTATATTTAAATAATACATAGTATATAGTACCTATGTACTACATATAGAAGTTGTGTATCTGTTGTGTCATCGACATTGGTTTGTCGATTTTTTAATCTGGGTTATATAAATTATCTTGCAATAAATCAAGATAAAAGAAATACCTTACTATAAATTAAGATAATCGTAAATTATACTAATTTCAAGATAAGGTAATTCAGTAGTGACTTGAAAATTTTCAGAAATGTACATCTGATCTTCAAAGAGTACTTCAATAATTGCAATTCTATAAATGAATTTGAAAAAAATGCAATACAACAATTAAGTGATTAATTTAATGATTGAAGAAATTATAAGTATTATCATTTAATCGGAACAACTATGATTTGTTTTAATGATAAAACAATAGATTATCCATAAAATAATTCTCACTTCTATGATCTGACTTTAATGATCTGATAATTTATAATAACTGAATTTGATGATCTTTGTTAGAATAATTTTCTTTTTTAATCGACCCTCAGTTCAGACATTATCTTATATTAAATCCCACGATTAATTAATAAATTAATTCGGTAATTCTAAAAATACTTGTTTTGACACTTTTTTTTAATACATTATTTAGCCTCTTTTTTGATAACTATAAATAACTTGGGAACTGAAGCATACTCCTTAATTTAAGTAAACGTAATAATCGATGGTCGCACAGCAGTGAGTCAATTACAATCAATTACTCTGCAAGTATCGTCTGTGATGACAGTTTATGATTAATCATGGAACAAATGTTTATTGTTAGTAGAATTTGTCAATAGAAACTTGATCTACGTATGTACAGAAAATTACGATAATTTGTTAGACTTCATTTCTTGAAAATTTATTTATAAAATTCTCATGAAATTAACATTTCTTTTTTTATTACTTTTATTAAACGTTGTTCGAATTGAAAATTTCAATGAAACTTCAATTAATTCTTCGAAGATCGTACATTTCGAAAGATCGAACTTATGGTAGGATGCAAGCAAGCGAAATCATGCAATTGAAAACACGAACAAGCCATAATCTGCCTGTAATGATTTTATTGTTGACTTAATTCGATACGAGCAATGCACAATCCGATATGAAACGATGATTGCATTCCAGTTATGATAAAAACGTCAAATCATCACTTTTACTTTGCAATAATCATTTGACCTCATCTTCAACAAAATTAATTAATCATCTCTCTTGAATTTTTAAGAACTTGTGCAAGAAAACTTAATTAATTATTTCCTGATGGTGTATTTGATCTTAGGATATGAGTTCACTTAGGAAACGAATTTCAGTTTAAGTTTTAAATGACTCACAATCAGTCAGTGTGATCAGGCTAAGAATATTTCTTCCATCATGCAAATTGTTCCTGGAAATAGTGATCCCTATTGGAACTATCCAATCAAACGATACTCTATTCTCCGTTAGAAACAGAGTAAAAATTCTACTGGACTACAATCTGTGAAAAAAATTCTACATTATTAGATAAATAAATAAAGAAAGAAATGAGTAAATGATCATTCATCAATAATCAATCATTTATGTATTTAATGACGTAAAATTAGTTATGAATTATAGTAATTAGTTCTAATAATAATTGTATTTTCTAATCATAAATGTATTTTTATTATAGCGATCTTCTATTAGAATTATGATAAAAATGTTCAAACTTTACTGTTCCAATTACCTATATTCTCATATTTATATAGTTGATAGTAACCTGTGTGACATATATGTACAGTACATACATAGGAAGTTATCTCGGTTCTGGTTAATTTAAGGCACCATTCGTTCCCCATGTGCTTTTTATCACCAGCACTTTAGAGACTTCTTATCAAAATGTTCTCAATGCAAGCAGAGAGTGACGATCTCACGATTTCATTCCATATAAAATCATTTTTAATCCTTCCTCTGATTTATTACAATTATATTATAATCGTATTCATTAAAAACAGTTAATACATTTATTACATTATTTAGAGAGATTTAGAATAATCTGAATCCAGAATTATAAAATGTTTTATGTTATATTATATTTACATGAAAGTTATGGAATATTTATATGTATATTATATTATATTTACATAACTGATAATTAGTCTGAAGTATAGAATTAATGCTAGTGCATCAACTAAAATTCACTTCTTCACATATTGCTGACGTTTGCAGTGCAATCAAAAAGTATGGATGACACTATTCATTCACCTATTCAAGACATACATATATACATACATAGACACATACATATGATGACATTTTCATGATACAAACTCAAACATGTTTCTATTTAAATTGAATAGTTTTCTCTGAAAGTGTTCAGGAAGTAAATGCCTCCAATATTCCTATATAAACTGATTCTAATTATTCTATACAATTGTAGTTAATATATATTATAATAATTGTATGTATATTCTGTGCAATTTTTCTGTGAAATAATTCATAAAATCGTCCTCACAACAATTTCAGAAAATACTTTCAAAATTCCAATCATCATCCTAACATCACATAAGGATGTTTGCATTCGTTGATTAATATGAATTCTCGTGACATACGTACTTGTTTCTCTGGAACGGGTGCCGTTGCTCGATAATGCGGTTCCATTATCAAAAGAGGAAAGAAAGGACTTCCTTCCTATTTAGAAACGCTCTAACTATAGTTGCGCAGAAAGAGGCTCGCGGCTGACCTGTTCATCGGTTTCTCCATAAACAATTCTTACATGTTAAAACCGAGATGAAACTGATTTTATCAGACGACAGGACATTGCGGCGAGTCTTACGTCGTTTCCGAATATTTTTTACTCACCATTTATGGCGACGTACTAAGAACTATAATTTATCCTCTCAAATATTGTGACCTTTTGTTTCATGTAAAATATTTCTGCTTTTGTTTATGAATTAATTTGTCATCAATTTTTCATTGAAATTTTTAGTATTGGGCTCAGTAACACCGGACGTTAACTTGATACGCAGTTCGGAGCAAGTGTTAATAAACGAGGGTGACTTTCTCGAGATCAAATGCACTGACGACATCAGGCCAGTCTTTTTTATCTATCCGGACTCAGAAGATTCGGTAAGGAACCATAAAACAATTGTTTGAGAAATTCAATAGAATTTCTATATTCAATAGAGAGAGAATTATTTTAGAATTATTTCTAAGCTATAATAATAATAACAATAATTTACTGTAAGTTAAAACAATAATAATTGATTCTAAGTTAAATCAATAATAATTGACTCTAAGTTAAAACAATAATAATTGATTCTAAGTTAAATCAATAATAATTGACTATAAGTTAAAACAATGACAATTGACTGTAACTTAAAACAATAATAATTGATTGTAAGTTAAAACAATAATAACTGATCATCCAATTAATAAATAACACTATTGTTAATTTAACAGCAAAGCACGTCACCGTACAGCATATCTGAAGAGGAAGACGATGGCAGGCACACGAAAATATTTCAACGACTTAACACTACCTACGGAGACACAGGGTTGTACGGTTGTCCAGACAGCTTGTTACAAATCACCTCTCACCCTAACTTAAAGATCCACGGAAGCTTGATTTACATTTACGTACAATGTAAGTTCTAATTCTTATCTTAGAACACGTGCGGCTCGAATTAATACTTCATCTGGCGGCGCTGGTTTACTTCGCATTGAAATGTAACTCACCGGTGGGTCACGCCGTCCGATGAGATGAGCGTGAACCACCGGTCGATCGCACCGTATTCATCTGGCGGCGCTGGTTTACTTCGCAAGCTATATAATGGAAGTGTGACCCACCGGTGGGTCACGCCGCCCGATGCTCCACCGGATAATGATAACCGATGCAGTTGGTTGTATGTTGTTCTGTTATGGTTGCAGCTAACGCGAACGTGTTCGTCGAGAAGAACAGCTTTCAAGAGCTACGCGAGCTCGTTGGTAACGACGTCCTGATACCCTGCAAACCGACGTCGCCCAATTTCACGGTCCAATTGTTCTTCAA
>SMSR01002238.1:0-17069 GCA_019453355.1 Ceratina japonica
AATAGAAATACGCTCGTTCCTGTGTGGACGTACACGTCAAATTTACTGTATTTTTAATTCGATTTTTATATGTTTCATTAATTTCTGTCTCTTCATTTCGGTTAATTGAAAAGATTACACGTTTCTAATTAAATGTATACGTACTGGGATTTCCGTATCAAAAGCTTGAAACAAATTTGGGACGCGTGCGAATTAATTTCGTTTATACCAAGAATTAAATTCTCGACATCAAAGCGACTCATTGCATTTAAATTGATTAGCTGCTTTCACACTGCTTTAGTCGCGTTCACAATTTCGATTATTAAACTCACTCGCGAATCGAATTGCAACGGTAGATTGAAATCGTTAACGAAAATATTGGCTGCTTTATAGAATTAACATTATAAATTGCACTTTGAGTCCAGAGCCAGTGTACTACGTCCAAATAACTATAATAAAATCGTATTAAGTTGTACGAGTATCGTGTTACAAAATTCTTATTTTTTTCAGGTGTACACTCGTGCAAGATATTCGAGTTGGGATAAACTTGATTTCTCGCAAGTATCAGAAAATCAATTTATAGAACTGAAGCATCGGTACTGTGACACAGTAGAGGCATTCCTACTGAGAGACAAGGACACCGTCTGTGAATCAAGTGCTGTCACTCGATACAAAAATTGATCGAGAGTTTACAAAATTATTTTACTAAGTATTTGCCTTTTAGAAAAGGAACTGTACAACTTCAGGAATGGAGAGTCGCAGATACCTTCTGAATTGAACGTCGTCGCGGGATATAAAATACCGAACGAGAGTTTAGAAAATCGAGAAATAGGACTGTCGAGACTTTTTCTGAAAATAAAATTTGCAGTTCAGTGAAATCACGGAATAACAACGGAGCCGGGTTCAGTGAGGTCCTCGAAGTGAAAGAGCGCCGTCGGAGGATCGCGCGACGGGATGACGGGAGGCGGAAAAAATTCGTCGCCGATAAATTCGGATCAGTGGCGCGAATAAATTCCGGCGTCGAGGCGAAAGGGAGAAACCGGAAACGGGACAGGATCCCGAGGAAAGAAGAGGATAACGGGGGAAGGGGGGGAGGAGGGGATAGATACGAGGAAGCGAACGGCTGATAACCGGTTGAATAATGGGCGGACGGATCGCGGCGGAGGAACGACGCGCGATGCAAATTGTTTTGGACGCGCCGCGAGTGCACCGGAACTGGGTAAAATTCGTGCCGTTTCCGGTGGAACTGTCCTCGCGGTCTCACTACTGTCGCCGGAACCTGACACGGGCGAGCGCGAAATTAAGCAATTTTCACGACCAGCAATTATAATATGTCGCTGAAGGATAGATTTCACGCGATTCGGCTTCGTTTGTAAATTACTCTTTGTCGGAGTACTGGGCGAGAGAGGAACGAGTACGAGCGAGTCGAAGAGGGTGTAAAGCATAACTTTAGGGGCACGGAATAACGACGAGCTCGGGAAAAGTGTAAAGAAAGGAGATAAGAAACGTTTGAAGAGCAAAGTAGAGAATCTGGGAAAGAATTAAAAGAAACTTGAAGAAACGCGAGAGGAACAGGGTTGAAAGTGCCTATAAAAGAAGGAAAGAGATAAAAAGAGGAGTTTGAGAAGAAGTCGAGTAAGGAGCTTTCGGCTCGCTTCAAATTATCCGAATAAAACTGTTTAGAAATGCAAAATACAGCGAGAGACTCTGGGAATAAAATGATCAAAGGACGAAATAGAAAGTAAGAAAAGATTAGCAAGTCCGGTCAAGGGATTAAAGCAGAGTCGAAGAGCAAAAATATTCAGAGACTAGCGAGGAGAGAAATCCGAGGGTGGTTGTACGGAGGGAACCCAATCTAAAAACTTCACGTGAGATTAAACGTCGGTCCGGTCTCGCGGGGGACTTTAAACTCGGTTCTTAATGGCGCAATACGTTTTAACGCGTCCGCGACCATCAAGTGAAAGTAGGAACACCGTGGAACGGGTCGGCTGATCGTAAAACAGCCGGAAAACGTGGAAAAATAACCGAGCCAGCCCTTCTCCGTGGGGTCGGGCTTATTTCGGTGCCGGGACTTCAAATAAACCGCGGGGACAGTGATCGCGGTCTTTGAAAGATGATTTGAAAACGCGGACGTTCCGGGTGAAGTGGGTGAATTATTCGTCGGTCGGAGAGCGTAATTAACGTTGGTCAGCGACGATGATGGCCGGAGCCGGTGTCAGCGTCGGCGGTGCCGGGATGCTGAGGACCAGGCGGAGGGACTGCAGCGTGAAACCGAACCGGAAGCTCGACCGGAAGTCCTCGAGGGGGATGATTTACGAGAACGAGGAGCTCAGATTAAGGACCATTCATATTAACGCCGAGGTGGAACAAGGTAAAAGGTTTCCCGTATCGTCGGACGTGAATTACCGCCGGGCCGCGGATTTCCAAATGAAACATTTATTATCTGAACAAACACTTCCGTCGACACTGAAGCGTGCATTCATGGCTTCTGAATTTATATTTTCTGCGCGTCGATCTATCTCGCGAACGCATTAGAGCCGAGGTCTGGTGCGTTGCCCTAATTTACGAATTCCACGACGTTCGGGTAAACGTTTTAATATACGAGAACGACGAGTTTCGAGTGGAAGACGTTTGTTTAAGGGGGAATTGTTTTTACCGAAGTACTAGGGAGTTTCGCGAGGGGAAACTGGCGACTCTGGTTAGTCGGTTCTTTTGCTACAAATAGACGTCCGCGTAGACCATCGGCGAACGCGTTGGCAAACTATTTTCGAAACTTGCTGTCCGGCCGGCAGCTGTCGCGGTTTCGGTTATTCGATCTCTCCCAGTCGAAATTACACCGATCCCCCTCGACGACTCGCGATAAATACTCAGTACAAATAATCGTTGCCCGTTTAAGTGATTCCAAAGTGGAAATGGGAGAAATTGTTGCGGCGAGTTTAAACAGAAACCTGCATTTATCACTATTAATTGTTTTATGGTAACGTTGAAAGTGGAATTCTTCTATTAATAAATGTGAGAGTATAAGTTCGCGATGGGCGAAGACTTGGACTTTATCACGATCCTGAAGTACTGACTGAAAACCGTGCACGATGGTAAGTGTATAAACGGACGTTTTCGATGAAACATTTCGAAACCGGGAAATGTGTCCAAAGTTAGGATCAACACGAGTTCGAGTCTTGAACAGAAGTTTATGGTATCAATATGATTAATGCGCCGCTTGTGCGATGAACAAACATACGTTATATACATTGTCTAAACATTTTAGAGTGACTTATGTTGATAAAATGGCTGATTATGTGCGCAACGCTAATGGAGCTGTTTGCGAGTCAGATATTTCAGTCGTAAGAACGATGATTCACGCGCCACGCGCTTTTATCGTCGATTTTAAATTTTCCTCAGAACGACGACGCGATTTTCAATTAAAGTTTTAATAAAGATTAAGGCACGACCGGCGGTCAGAAAAAATTCATACCGACGTCGGGTATAAAAAGATACGCGAAGGAGCCGTAAAACTGTATTAAAGTTTTAATTTGAAATTCAATAAAAAATGCAATTTTAATTCGAAGCTGCCCGCATCTCAAAGATCGCGAGCTGTAAAGAGAATCCGAAACTAGGTTTAACAAATTCTATTACGCGAGCGATGAAATACGGGTAGAATTTTAGTGGCGAAACGGTGGAATCCAAGGATGAAAGGAAACCAATTTTCGAAGAGATACGGGACACTGATGGGAAGCGTTTAGAGCGGCTTCGAATATTTTCATGCGCGGCCGGGAAACGCGAAAACCCGGCTATTTTCTCGGAAATTTGTTTACCCGCCGCGCCAAGAAAAGCTTTGTTTTGCCAGCGCGTCGATTCCCGCCCACGGAGACCCGCCGATCCTTCTGACCCGCGGATCTACAAACCCAGATGTCGTCTCTATACACCCTTTGCGACGGAATAGAAATTATTTACATCGCAATCTGCATAGGAATTTACACAATGAAAAATGACGATCGAGTCTTCAAACAATTTTTACAAAAATGAGATATGCGAGATAATTGATCCGTGTATCAAGATCCAATGATGGATTTATGTCGATCGTCTCTAAAGTACGATCGGAGCAACAAACCGTTCTCTAAATCCCCGGTCTGTTGATAACATTTTTGAACGAGAAACCATAAAATTTCATTTTGTTTGAAAATCATTTCTATCGTCGCAACCGTCATAACGCGTCGTCGGATTTGAAAAAACAGGTTCGCTCGTGAAACGGGCTTTAAAGCGATCTAATTCGGACCGAATCGCCGCTCGTAACTATTCGTCTCTTCGTGATGCGCGTTTAATGCTATTTCTACCTGTACGAGTGGTATCTACGTACGCGAGTCATGTACCGTGACTCCGGCGAAGCTTTCGAGGGAAAGCCAGATCCGACCAGATGCCCGGCCCTTGCGTCACACCGGATTATTTTCAGTCATTTTTAAAACGCTTGACAGATTATCGTTGCACCCCGAAAGAAACGCGCAGCCGTAATCAACGAATCGTCGGAGAGTACGATATTAATTCAAAAACTACGCCTTCGAAACGCGTTGAATCCGACTGTAAAAAATTGATCGCGCTGCCGATACTTGTGATACGAAAATCGTGTGAGAGTGTGTCTTTTTTTAGAAACTTATTGACGGAATTCAGAGAGCATGTGGAAGAAAAATATGTACGTGGAAAGGAAAAATTGAGAATAACGAGAAATCGATCCTCTCGTAAAATGAAATCTTGGAAAACTTTGCAAAACAGCGAAACTTTACGCCGCGGATTTAACAAAGGAATAAAACTGGGGATATAAAGAAGGAGCAGAAGGAACGACATTGAAATCGTAAAACGGTTAGTGTAGAACCAGTTTAATTGCCTTAATTAAGGAGTACAACGTGCCTACGAGACTGTATCCAGGGAAAAGCTCGGTAATAAAGAGTATTACTGCGAGAAGTCCATAAAGTATATTTCTCTTAAACCTTTATGTTTAATTGCGGAAATAATTCCGTTCGTAAACGATGGCCAGCATTTTCTAATTATATAAAGCCCGTGTATTGCACGTAGCAGTGTTTATATTCTCTGTAGATTTAGTTTCCTTGTAAAATCAGCGATCTAGTAACGAGTAAAGGAAAGTGGTTCCCAATGCCAAGAATTCTTGGCAAACTATCACAAAAAATAAAGGCTTGATCAAAGACCGGAACGAAGGGCGGCCAAACCTCAAGCACGCGACGTGGAAATTTTGACGAGGAGACTTCGAACCGTCGAGACCGCCGAGAAGCCACCGAAACCGCCCCTAAGATTCCCCGGGAACGACCCTCCGAGAGACGCGAAACCCACCCCCGTTCGCGTTCGACTATACGTTTTGACAATAAATTCCGGGTACGAACGGGGGTGTAGAAAAACTCGGACAGCGACGACGACGTTCCCGTCGCCGCCACGTGACGACGGCGTATTTCTCGAAGCTGGTCGTCGCAGCCAGCTACTACAAAAGATTTAAATAGTAGCGCGCGCGACCGGAGAAAGAAGGAGTGGGCCGGTCGGGCTTCGACAGTGATGTAGCCACCCGCGAACTAGTTTTGGCCGGAGGCTCAAAACGACCGCCGTGTTCCTGCCCTCTTTTCCTCGTCGATTTTCAATTTTCCCGGACGCCGAGTAAACGCGTTCGTCTCATGAATCAGACGGCCGAGAGGAAGATCGGCCGAGGATCGGGACGTTTCGGCGGGGATCGAAAGTTCTCTGGACCGTGGTGAACTTTCAAAAATGGATCAGTGAAAATCGGGTTCTTTCGACGGAAATACAAAGTGATTCTGTGAAATGTGCAGGAAGATCGGATCGATGCTGTTTTAAATAGTAGTGCAACGTTTGACGTATAATTCGTGCATTGAAAAGTGATTAAGATCGCGAATAGAAGTTCTATTGATACCTAGGAAATTCAAGACGGAAAATCCTTGTGAACTTTAAAGCATTCTACAATCTCTTTTTCATTTCCATGCAAAATTATCGCGTATAAATGTTTAATACATCGTCGAGTTACATTTGAAAATATTAAAATCGTATCAATCGATTCTGTTGTTTGTTTTACATACGGTAATAAAAATATCGCGTTAATTGAAGAACGGTGTCGCCTTTCGCAGTTCTCGGGCGAGCCGTGTTTAATTTGAAAGCATCGAGGGACACTTAAAACGTTCGAAGTCGTAACCGGAGCAGAATTTATGGTTTTTGCCAAACGTCGGCCCGCACGATTTTACTTCTGTTATAAAACAATCACGAGTAACAGCGTGGAAACGCGGACTGATGTAATGCCAAGGATACGACGCTTGCAAGAATACCTCCGAGAAGACGTCTGTCGTGCGTCTCGCAAGGATGACGCGAGTCGCTTAAAAAATCAGTCGGTCCGCGCGAAGCCAAGAGGAGAAGACGAATCGTACCTTCCGTTTTATAAAAGATCAAACGCGATCGTTGCCGGCGATAGGAAACAATCGGCCGCGCGGGGGAAGAAAAACGACGGCGAGGAGGACGAGGCGAAAAACAGGGGAGAACAGAACCGCGAGTTGAGCGATTCGGGGCGAGGACGCGCGCGACAAGGCTTTCGGTTTTCCGTTTCGAGATGAATGGGTTGCACGTTGCCGAAGATCGGCTATCCATCACTCGGTGCTAGTCCCGGCTTCTTGCTCGGCAGCGGAGAGAGATGTGGATCGACCGTTTCGTTCTCGGAACCAGTCGACGACGATTAGACGCCTCGTCGACGGAGACGTATTCGTTAACGATGTGCTCGATTATTTAATGACTTATTCTCGACGATCCCGAAACGCGTTTTCCAAGTCGATTTAAAACAAGGTGATTCGTGATCGCGGCGAGGCGTATGAAGTGACAAATTTGGAATGGAGAGATGGGCACGGGGACACGATGCACAGAAGAGAAAGAGGAAAAAGCAGAGACGGAAAAGGGAGTACGTCCAATTATCGTCTCTATTCACTGGTTTAATGATCGCGACCTTCATTTTACTACAAGGAAGTTTTACGGTCGTTTGATAAATACTCAAAATAACTACCACGCCGTATGCAACGCGACCATATAATTAATTTTCGTCTGTTTGTCGAAGGATTAATTTCCACGACGGAGATAAAACTCGACTGCGATTCACTTTTTCGTCGCCTAAATATTTATAAAAGCAGATGAATCTGTTTTTCTATTTAGAAGATAGTCAAGTTATTCTACAGGCAACGAGTTCGTTGCACCGAGGCATTAATTTATCAAATTGATTTATGGGAGTGATCCATTCGTTATATTTTTGGACTTCCACTTTCGACGGGACTTGCACGCCGCGCACATATGTACATCTTTAATTAACTCCCGGCCCGTTCTGACGTGTACGTTCTTTTATCAGTGCCTTTGATAAACCCTCTAATTGCGTATGCCTTTCCAATTAATTTGTCACGTATCCCATCGTGCCGCGNTCATTTTACTACAAGGAAGTTTTACGGTCGTTTGATAAATACTTAAAATAACTACCACGCCGTATGCAACGCGACCATATAATTAATTTTCGTCTGTTTGTCGAAGGATTAATTTCCACGACGGAGGTAAAACTCGACTGCGATTCACTTTTTCATCGCCTAAATATTTATAAAAGCAGATGAATCTGTTTTTCTATTTAGAAGATAGTCAAGTTATTCTACCGGCAACGAGTTCGTTGCACCGAGGCATTAATTTATCAAATTGATTTATGGGAGTGATCCATTCGTTATATTTTTGGACTTCCACTTTCGACGGGACTTGCACGCCGCGCACATATGTACATCTTTAATTAACTCCCGGCCCGTTCTGACGTGTACGTTCTTTTATCAGTGCCTTTGATAAACCCTCTAATTGCGTATGCCTTTCCAATTAATTTGTCACGTATCCCATCGTGCCGCGTTACTAGCCCACCAATTTCCCTAATTAACATCTCCACGGCCGCGGACACGTATTTCTAATTAACTCTTCGACCGGCTCTCCTCGACGTTTACAGTTCCACTTTTCTAAAAGAATTCTTTCTTCGCGTAAGTCGCAACTTTTATACCGTCAAATATTTAACGTCGAACAGAGCGTTTCGCCAAACATGGAAATGAATTATAGAGATAATTATAAAATATTAATTACGAGTGTGCAATTACGAGGATCTCCGCGCTCAAGGGATCGCAAATGAAATTTTCATCCTGCAGACCAGCGGTTGTATCATCAACCCTTAATTTCGCCGGGGCATACAAATTATAAATTCGCGTTTCCCACTGACCAGCCGTAGAAAGCTCGCGCGGCGCGTTTCGCTGCCGATCGATTTCGCGTAGAAACGATCTAAATTAAATTTCGCTCCGCTACTGGGTCTCCTTTTCCCGGCGTTTATCCGCGACGAAAGACGCGCGCTCGTTTCGCCCGCGGCCGCTGCGAGCGGAAGAAAAGAGGAAAAGCGGATGGCGCAACGCGGAAAACCGTCAGAACTAATTCGGAAAAACCGGGACGACGGGAGGTGGTGGGAGAGGATACGCTTGAAACTACGCGAGGAGGAACCGGGCTTTCATGCTCGGTCTAACGGCCGCCTCGCGAAGACGCTTTATGGAAAAAGTTTTTAATATTCTCTCTCCTTCCGTGCTTTCCTTACCACCGGCCCTTCCGCGCAAATCCGTTCGCTNCCTCGCGTTTCGCTGCCGATCGATTTCGCGTAGAAACGGTCTAAATTAAATTTCGCTCCGCTACTGGGTTTCCTCTTCCCGGCGTTTATCCGCGACGAAAGACGCGCGCTCGTTTCGCCCGCGGCCGCTGCGAGCGGAAGAAAAGAGGAAAAGCGGATGGCGCAACGCGGAAAACCGTCAGAACTAATTCGGAAAAACCGGGACGACGGGAGGTGGTGGGAGAGGATACGCTTGAAACTACGCGAGGAGGAACCGGGCTTTCATGCTCGGTCTAACGGCCGCCTCGCGAAGACGCTTTATGGAAAAAGTTTTTAATATTCTCTCTCCTTCCGTGCTTTCCTTACCACCGGCCCTTCCGCGCAAATCCGTTCGCTGCCGGCGGCGAACGGAAGCGAGAGGAAAAAGAAAAAAAAAGGAACGGGGAAATAAACGAAACGAAGACAGGATAATGACCACGGGGCACAGGTGGACGTGATTCTCGCTGATAGAATCTGCATACACCTTCCGTTTCTCTCGGCTCGTACCGGCGCGGATCTCTTTTGAGGAGCCGTATCATTCCCTCGTAAGGAGGAGAAGAAATTTTTCTGCCGGGAGGGGACGCGCACGCTCGAGCCGGGACGAGGAGGGACGAGGAGCCTGGATATTAAATCCTGGCTACAGTTTTTGCAACTCCCTTAGCACCACCGACTGCTCTTTTATAATACACTGCTTCGCGAGAAGTTGCCACGCGATGGGCTTGAATTATTGTTGGAAATCTGAAATCTTTTCCGCGAAGAGGGAATACGTAATCTTTCCCCCGTATAATCTATCCTATAGTTTTTTTATTCCGTTCTTTGTGCCCGTCTTTTTACGACGCGTTCGCTCGTACAGATTCGTAAGATTCAATCCAGACCAATTTTATGTAGAAGAAAAAATAATAGAAACGACGTGCACTTAANAGGGACGAGGAGCCTGGATATTAAATCCTGGCTACAGTTTTTGCAACTCCCTTAGCACCACCGACTGCTCTTTTATAATACACTGCTTCGCGAGAAGTTGCCACGCGATGGGCTTGAATTATTGTTGGAAATCTGAAATCTTTTCCGCGAAGAGGGAATACGTAATCTTTCCCCCGTATAATCTATCCTATAGTTTTTTTATTCCGTTCTTTGTGCCCGTCTTTTTACGACGCGTTCGCTCGTACAGATTCGTAAGATTCAATCCAGACCAATTTTATGTAGAAGAAAAAATAATAGAAACGACGTGCACTTAAGTCATTATTTAAATTACCGTGACTGTCGTTTATCAATTTTAAGAACAGAAATGGCTTTCCGGCAGCTGTATCGCGTCTCGGAGAAATCTTTCGGAGAGCAGAGAGGCGAGGGAGCTTCGCGAGTCGCGTCGTAATTATATTAGAGCTTTAACGTAATTATCTGCTGAAATTAACGTTATTGGAGCTTATTAAGCGAAAATACTAATAGCAGTTTTCGCCGGGCACGGCGCGTTCTAGTTTCGCCCGTCGCGTTAAGGGAAATTTATTTCCATTTAAAGAGCCAGTTGCCCCGCGATGCCGAGAGCTGTTTGAAGTTTTCATTTCGTAGCTAACACGCTCCGAGTCCTCGCTTTAATTACGCGCCGATTTACATACGTCTTGCGATGATCGATCAAACGAAATTAAAAAATGTTCCTCGTCCAACGGAAAAGTGCCCTACTCTTTCGAGCCGTCTATCGACCTAAATTACGACGCGAAGTAACGAACGGAAAAATATCAAGTTCGAATATTGTATAAAAGACTTTTGACAACTCTTTGGCTTATACCGNATGCCCTACTCTTTCAAGCCGTCTATCGACCTAAATTACGACGCGAAGTAACGAATGGAAAAATATCGAAGTTCGAATATTGTATAAAAGACTTTTGACAACTCTTTGGCTTATACCGCGTTCATAATAACGAGCATAAATTCGCGTACGGCTTCGGGCGACGCCAAGCCGAGGAACTTGCGAAAGCACGTGACTGCACCAGCAAAATTAGCATGCAGAAGGAGATCCGGCACCGCGATCGTCGGAAAACGCGAGTTGACAACGCGACAATGAACCGTACCCGCGGGAACGAATCACGTCTCGTTGCTGCGAGCCCTCGACGAGGCCAATCGATCGCGATTCTCGGCTAGACTTCTCGATCGAAACCTGACGGATGCAAGGCGGTGAGTAATTTTCTAATCGGACGGTTCTCCTCACCTTTTAAGCTGCGATCGAACCGCGAGTGAATTTGCTTCGATTCCGAATTTTCGGGACTATAAAAAAGTGCTCTAAAGTGGCTAAGGATTTTAATCCTAATGATGAATTTGATGGAAAACGNAAGGCCAATCGATCGCGATTCTCGGCTAGACTTCTCGATCGAAACCTGACGGATGCAAGGCGGTGAGTAATTTCCTAATCGGACGGTTCTCCTCACCTTTTAAGC
Organism: Ceratina japonica; assembly: GCA_019453355.1. Taxonomy (NCBI): domain Eukaryota; kingdom Metazoa; phylum Arthropoda; class Insecta; order Hymenoptera; family Apidae; genus Ceratina; species Ceratina japonica. The sequence continues at coordinate 11,092 of SMSR01002238.1, forward strand.
TGCGATCGAACCGCGAGTGAATTTGCTTCGATTCCGAATTTTCGAGACTATAAAAGTGATCTAAAGTGGCTAAGGATTTTAATCCTAATGATGAATTTGATGGAAAACGAGCTTCTGATAGTGCTATAAATTATTTCAGACTCGGGCTATTTAAAATCGAAGATTCCCCGTCGTAAAAATAACGAAGCGATATTAGTTAAACGTGTTCGAGTAGATTACGTCAATGAACGATCTAGCCTCCTTACGTTTAATTTTGGAGCTTAGGAAACTTTATACGAAGTTGGAGATATGTTCGCGAGCGAAATCCGTGAGTCACTCTACTGAGAATTGTTCATTTGCAAAATAAATCTCCGCGTACCGATTCGGTAATAAAAAGAGAATCACTGTTTCGCATTGGCGCTTCCAAAAATTAAAATAAGAATTGTCTGTGATTCGTTTTACTAAGAATATTTATAAAAACATAGTCCCACGCGTGTGTAACGAGGGAGTTGTCATATTTTATGAGGTACTATATCATTTCTCAAACTCATTATTCTCTACTATAATTTAACCTTTTATTTATGCAAATTGTTATTAGCATATTTAAACGGCTGTTCAACGACGTTAAACGATTAATGCAAATTGCGAATCACGGGGATGAATCCATATGTATGCGAATTCCGGGGAATTAGAGTGGGAACGAGGATGGACTTCCACCCCAAAAATGTTCACGAACGGCAAATTGGTTGTAATGCGTTTCGGAGTACTTGATTAGGCTTCGTTAATTGTCCTGGAGGAACGTCGCGTACACGGGAGTTAGTAAATTAAAGGTCTTTGTCGTAGCAGCCGTTGCGAGAGCGCGACTGTAATCTTGCCAAGTGCGAGGAAGCGTAGTAATATTGTAACACCGACTAATTTTAGTGACAATGGGAACGGGTTTTTCTCATGAGAGACGCGATGATTACACGATTCCCAGCCGCGCCACCAATTTCACAAAAGCGTTACGTTACGCGTCTTCAGAAATGTCAAAGTTCCTCGCGTTACGCGCATTACCGACAGGATGAGACGTGTTCCGGCACTTTACTTCGTTAAAACGAGTTCTCGAATTTTACTTTTTATGCTCGGAATCATTTTCACCGTATAAATCATTAATTATTCTTACGTTTAAAAAAATGCAGAACAAATTCATTGAACGCTCGTTGGAAAACAGCGCAAACGTTGAAAAAGAACGAGACGACACGTCGGCATAAAACAAAATTCTCAGTGAAAGGCCAATTCATCGGCGAGCTCCGAGGCGAGCAGTCCCCGATCTACGGGGTGAAACCGACTTCGTGCCACAATTCTGTTTTTTTTAAGAGCGCACCAGTTACCCATTTGCCGACAAAAGCCGGCAGAAATGTAGCCTGTCGCGACCCCAAAACCGCGCGCGTAATTTCCCGGCTCGTCGACGAGAAAAATCGCCCCGGGCTTCGTTCGCGTCGTCACGCTATTTTCACGAGCCCGTCTCCTCGCGAGTGCTACGTGCACGCTGCTCCCTCGTGTTCGCGAAAAACCCCGTTCCTGCCCTTTAGAAAACTGAGAGGCACGCCACGGGCTGTGTACATCCTCGTAATAAATTTTACGACAATTCGGAATACCTCGCAATGACGTCACGCGCCATTTCGATAGAAATTGTACAACGAATCATTAATTAAAATGAACTGAAATACGCAATTTTTAATTTCATGCGTTGTAAGAAACTTCTAAGAAATTTACATTTCCAAACGAGGAGTAAAAGATTCTTGACTTGCCTCGTAGATCGTTTTAAGGGTAGATTTCGATAGAAATTGTANCTGTAAGAAACTTCTAAGAAATTGATATTTCCAAACGAGGAGTAAAAGATTTTTGACTTGCCTCGTAGATCGTTTTAAGGGTAGATTTCGATAGAAATTGTACAACGAATCATTAATTAAAATGAAATGAAGTACGCAATTTTTAATTTTATGCGTTGTAAGAAATTTAAGAAATCGACATTTCCAAGCGAGGAGGAAAAGATTTTTGATTTGCCTCGTAGATCGTTTTAAGGGTAGAAGCACCCAGCTTTACCTTGCCTATCCTTAGGATAGAATCCGTTTTAAGATTTATGTACGGGAGTATACGTTCCGTGCGCGATTTCAGAGCCTCGCAAATTGTGGCTCGGTGCAGCGCGACCTCTTTTGCATTCGCGGATCGCGTCTACGAAAAAAAAGAGTTCGCGGGAACTCGTTGTCTCCAAAGGGGTTTTACGTCGACGCGGAGGTGGAAACGACGTTCCGACGGTTTTTATTTTTTGTAAATCCGGTTTTAATGGTACCCTTTCTTTGATACTACACAGCGAACCGGGGTTATGATTTTAGGGAAGTTCGGTTTTAGCTTTATGCATCTCTGGTGCTTACGAAAAAGCAGGGACGGCGAGTGCACGGGTGAATGTGTACCGCTCTAATAAAAACTGGTTTCGACAGAGAGTTCTAATTGATTTTATTTCACGAACGAGGAATCAAATACGACATTGATCATTAAATGATACACGTAAACACCTAAAAACCTCTTTTCGAGCCGATAGCATAAAAATTGTATTTAGCAAAAAATCCGCAGTTAAACAATNCGCTCTAATAAAAACTGGTTTCGACAGAGAGTTCTAATTGATTTTATTTCACGAACGAGGAATCAAATACGACATTGATCATTAAATGATACACGTAAACACCTAAAAACCTCTTTTCGAGCCGATAGCATAAAAATTGTATTTAGCAAAAAATCCGCAGTTAAACAATTCCATTTGCTTACGAAACGTCACACGCGCCGACGTAAAGCAATTTTCCCCTCAAACGACCGGGTCGTAAATCATCCTTCCCGGTCGTACGAACTAGCAAACACGGCAGGGAGAATTAAACGCGGCGGGTCAACGGGAATTTCGCCTCTTGACAAGTTCTCGCAAAGCGCGTTTCGTTATCGCGTCGGGAGAACGAGCCCGCCATATATATATAAATTGGCCAAAGTCCCCCGTAACCCCGTCGCCGGGGCGCATTTAAAGTTCCAAAGTTCCGGATTAACTCGAAACCGAGAGCCCGCGCGCGCCATCATCGTTACCATTACCGTCATTATCGTTATTATTATTATTTTCCAGCCGGAACGGGAGGAATTCCGTTTCGTTTGCATTCCTTTGCGCCGCGAAAGTTCCCCGCGTAAACGGGTTGCCGGAAGTTCGCCGGGAAATCAACGGAGGAAACCCCGTTTCCACCATCGGGTTCGTGACTGAATTACTATTTCGCCCGTCGAGCAGTCGAATTTCCAATGCCGCGCGTTTTCCACCCTCGTCGGACACGCGACCGGCCGCGCGTTCTGCGGCTTCCCTTCCGTCCGTGTGCGCGCCGAATGCCCGTCTGCGCTCCTCGTGGTCTGAGAAAATTGGGTAATTCTGTTCCGAAAGTGGAGTTCCGTGAAAGAGGAAAGCCGGTGCCCGCGGATCGTTTGGTTCGGGCTAACTTGGACGGTGCATTGTTTTCTTTGGAATTGCCTCGGCCAGCGTTGAATGGACACCTTAATTGAATCGGTTCAACACGTGGCCGGCTTTCTAACGTAATTGGTAGATATTGTTTTCTGCATTACATTAGGAAAAGAAAGGGTCCCGACGCATTTCTCTTAATTCGATTCGGCTTCTTATTCCTCACTAGTTCAGATTTCTGTTATTCTTTGATCGACTCGTAATCGAAAAGAGATGCGAAACGACGGACACGTTGCCTCGTTTAATTCGAATTATAGTATTTTGGAGTTATGGGTTACGATATTCGTGCCGAGAAGTTTATTTTTGCAGATCCCCCATTCGATTCCCTAGTATAGATTAAAGATTCAATGAAAGCTTGTCGTCTGGACGTTTTACAAACGTTTTCTGAGAACCACGGCTTGAACCTCTCCCAGTTAAAAATACCGACCACGGCAATAACTCAAAAGCGGACAAGTGGGTATTTTGACAGTCATTGAGCGTTCCGCGGTGCCTCGTAAACGTGGGATGAATCATATCCAACCAAACCGGTCTAATAATTCGCGTTTCAATAATCATAATACAACGAAATGTTTCAGTACTTTGAGATCGAACGAAAATACATTTTTCAAGCTTCTTTACGCGAAGTTAAAACTTTGTACTTTGGATTAAATAGCTGTGAACTGAAATTTTGATCACTAAGTGGAAACGTATTATGAGCGATCGCAATAAAATTGATCTCAGAACGAAAATACGCTCGAAGAGTGGAAAGTGAGATTTATCTCTGCAAGATACGCCTTTCCTAGAGAGATAAGTACACTTGCACGGGCGATAATTTAGTGTCGTCGAGCTATGGTTGTAAAATCGAACAAGAGACACCTCGAACTCTGTCCGTTCCTCGAACCCATAAACAACGACTCCTTATTTCGAAGACATCCAGTATTCTTTTGCTACGCGCAGGTGCACTCGACCCGATGATAAATTGCATCCGAGAGAAGAATATATTTCATACAGAGAAACAATTCCTCGACCGTCGTAACGATATATACGAAACATATTTCCATTCATTAAATTGATTATTCACATGTTATAATGGCGGATCTAATCGCGTGCCGAATTCTAAGAGGACAGAGAAGTGGACGCAAGAAGATTTGGGGATAAAATCGATGTTCGAGCGACGGCAAAGTAGCTACTTGGAACGACTACTTAGCCGGCGTTGCTTTGAAGTTAGAAACAGGTAGTACTTCATCGGAGATCCATCCTCTTACACCGAAACTTGGGGGATTAGGAAAGTTACGAAGATCCTGAAATATGACGCCGAGCGTGAGACACGGATAGGACTTCTACTTGAAACTTAGAACTGGCGAACGGCGTGCAATAATCTTATCAAACTACAAATGAAGCACGTTAAGTTACGACGGTGAGACGTTATGAGGCAGTAGTAGACGCGTAACATATGAAACTGATGTTAAGTTATGATGATTAAATCAGCAGACAGGATCTCGTATGAATAACAGAACGGAATATTTATTCAACAGGGATGAAGGGAACATGAATGCATTCAAAATGAAAAGAACGCGATCCAGACAAAAATTGGTTCAATCGGTATTTTACGATCGATAAGATTTTTGAAAAGATTCGTTTCGTACTCGGATACGTTTTTTCAAGTAACTTTCTCGAGGCTTGCGATCCAAGTTTTCGAGTTGTTGATCGAAAAAATGGGAAAGAACGCGTCTGACGGGGAGTTTCCGCGAAGATCGACTTTAAGGTGGCACGCGGGAAACGAGACATCTCCGTGAACGTCGAAACCGGGAAATATCGTTTGATTTATAAGCCCTGGGAGTAACCAGGGACTAGCAGGAACGTTCGTCATTCTGTCAATGGAACGGTTAGCCCGGGGCGATAGTCCTGCATATACGCAACTTCGTTAAAAACCCTCGACCTCATATTCGATTCTGTCAACGTTCGAGATAGCCGCGTCAACCGAAATTCCTATTTTTATCTTCTACCTAACGATCGAAATAAACGTGTTCATCTGATTAAAACTGCGATAATCTGTTTAAAACGGAACCGCACCGCCTAAAACTGTCCTATACAAAATTCACCGAACCACTTGCCCGTTTCAAATCCACGATTTCGTCCAGGATTCCAAGTGTACGTAGCAGTACGAAACGGAATCGTAAATCTAACTGCGAAACACAAGACGGTATAATAAGGCGGGGAAGAACGACAACGCGAAGCGCGATTGAAATTTGTTAGAAATTCTGGAGATGCATAATGGATAGAATGTCGGGCGAAGGTATTCGAGCAGCAGAAGGTAGAATCTGTAGGAGGCGCGGGGACACAATAAAAGGCCAATTAGCGTGCTCGAGAAACCGAGGTCCCGATTCATCGTTCGTCGATCCCGTTGAAATATCAGCGGGGCCTCAACGGGAAGGAATTGCTCGCCGAGGCGGATTAATCTTCGCGCGGGAGGCGACGAGTTAATTAACGCGGGTTA
>SMSR01002247.1:0-26140 GCA_019453355.1 Ceratina japonica
AGGAGATTTCGGAAGATGTCCTGTTACATAATGCAAGACGACCGTTTACTGCCTCACCTCACGGTCTACGAGGCGATGACTGTTTCAGCGAATTTGAAACTAGGCAAAGATATCAGCGCCGCCGAGAAGAAAGTAGTGGTACGTCGATGCATCTCATTAAATCTCGAGCACCGTCGGCCCGAATAATTTTAATGACACCGCGTCGTCCTCGTCTCTCTTCCGCAGATCGAGGAAATCATCGAGACGCTCGGCCTAAGCGACGCGAGCAATACACAGAGTCACGCCCTGAGCGGCGGTCAGAGAAAGAGGCTATCGATCGCGCTGGAGCTCGTCAACAATCCTCCGGTGATGTTCTTCGACGAGCCGACCTCCGGTTTGGACAGCTCGACTTGTTATCAGTGTCTAAGTTTGCTCAAATCGTTAAGTAGAGGAGGTAAGTAATTGCGACGGCGAACTCCTTACGTAACTGGTAGCTAGCTAGCTGCACGTATACGTGTGCTTCTACTAACTTTATTCCTATGACATTTCAGGAAGGACTATTATATGCACGATACATCAGCCAAGCGCGCGTTTGTTCGAGATGTTCGATCACTTGTACCTTTTGGCCGAGGGCCAGTGTATATACCAGGGTAACGTAGGCGGCCTGGTGCCCTTTCTATCGTCGATGGGTTTGGAATGCCCCGGCTATCACAATCCGGCCGATTACGGTAAACAAATTGAGAGCCGAAAAGGTTTTATGGTACTTGAACTTTTGTTAATGAAAACCAATTTCGTTCAGTTATGGAGGTTGCGTGCGGAGAGCACGGGGAGTGCGTACACAAACTGGTTATGGCGGTGAACAATGGTAGATGCGCGAACTATCAACATCATCAAGGCACGAACGCGATAACCGCGGTGCAAACGGTGCCGAATGACATCGTGAAAGAGTCACCGCAGCAGGAAACGAAATCCGAGACCGCGTTGATACCGAACGGTGTCGCGAAGCAGCCGAACGGAGGTGCCGTGATTAACATGCCGATATCTTGCACGACCTCGTTGTTGGACAGCGCGGAAAGTATAGAACAGCAAGTTGGCTTTCCGACGAACAGTTGTACTCAATTTTGGATACTCCTTAAAAGGATATTCCTGTCGCAAATAAGAGACATGGTAAGTACGTCCGCATAGCTCGCGTTTCGATGGACGTCGACTGTTTAATGTGGAAACGCGATCGATGGTTATTTTGTTATTTCAGACATTAACGAGAGTAAGGCTGATTTCCCACATAATCGTCGGGTTTCTCATCGGTGCAATTTATTACGACATCGGCAACGAAGCCTCGCAAGTAATGAGCAACGCCGGCTGCGTTTTCTTTACGGTGATGTTTCTCATGTTCACCGCTATGATGCCTACTATTCTTACGTGTAAGTGAATCCGCGCGATCAATGAGTCAACGATAAACCTGCTATTTCGCTCAAATTGCGTCCTTCCTGTTTTAGTTCCGACTGAGATGGCTGTATTCGTAAGAGAACACTTAAATTATTGGTACTCCGTGAAATCATACTATCTTGCGAGGACTCTGGCTGACGTACCCTTCCAAGTAAGCGCAATATTCCCCGTTTCACGATATTAGGATTACGTGCACGACAACGTACGTTTTCGGTGACCGCGTTTTACGTTTCTGTTGCAGATAGTGTATTCTATAGCATACGTCCTCATTGTATATTTCATGACGTCGCAACCATTGGAAGCTAATAGATTCATGATGTATTTAACTATATGTATATTAACAGCGTTAGTATCTCAATCTATCGGTTTAGTAATAGGATCAGCGATGAGTGTGGAGGTAAGAATCCCTTCCCGACGTTCCTAATCAATTTTTACAACTTCTTTCGATAATATGAGTGTTTCTGCTTCAGACCGGAGTGTTCATCGGCCCCGTGTCGTCGGTGCCAATCATTCTGTTCTCCGGTTTCTTCGTCAATTTCGATGCCATTCCAAAATATCTGAAGTTTCTCTCGTACGTGAGCTACGTTCGATTCAGCTTCGAGGGCACCATGATTTCCGTGTACGGCTACGATCGTGCGAAGCTCAAGTGTTCCGAAGCGTACTGCCACTTCAAGAGCCCGACGAAGTTCCTCGAGGAGATGTCGATGCAGGACGCGGTGTTCTGGGTGGACGCCGTCGCGTTGACAGGCTTCCTGCTTACCTTGAGGGTGATCGCCTACTTTGTACTGAGACTGAAGTTACGATCTCTTCGTTAAAAACCAACAACCGGTGACCGCATATGAAAAAAAAAAAAAGAAACGCATCGCCTCATCGTGTTACGGGCATTCGTAATCATCCCGCGATATATCGCGTCGAGGAATAATTCGCATCAAGTTGAAATTAATTCGCCGAAGGGAGAAGGACGGGGACGCGGAGTCGGATTCACGGGGGCAGGAGGGTGTATGTACATAAACGGGCGTGTAAAAATGTGGTGCGATGAAATGTTTTAACCTTCGTTCGTCTATTAAAGATTTTCTACACTGTCCGCGAGCCGACGGAGCCTCGGCCACCTTCTTACGTGCACTCACGGTTGCGAAATGAACGACGAGGCCGCGGGAATATCGTCTTCGGAACGTTCTACTTCACGGGTGTACAGTGCTTCGTTCGCTTCGTGATTTCGTTCGAAGTATCGAAGATGTTAACGACGAATTTGCAGTTAAATATAATTTCCACTATGTAAATATATTAATGACGCCGTTTACGATTGAAGACATTCGATATTTATATGTAATTAAAGAATATAGCGATGGAGGAACGCGTTTCCGGATCTTGTTTCGTGCGCCGTCAAAAGTGATTAACGATAGAAAACGCATAGGACGTTTAGGCAATTCTGATCAATTTAGAGTTAACGCAGAAATTACGTTGGAATTGTGAATCATCGATAATAGACCGAAAGAAAAAAAAAAAAAAATGTAAAACAAACATTCGTAGCCAATTATTAAAACACTCGCCAGGAGCCTTAGGCCCGTTCAATTCTCATGGTCCCTCCAACGAGCGTGAGCGCACCACGCGAGACATAGACTTTTCTCGATAGATAAGCAATAGAAATTACGAATCAAAGATTAGAACGGATCCTTTATCGCTCACGTGTTCGCGCATTCATATCGTTGCATTCATTTCGTCTACTAACGAGACGTATCTCGGAGATATACCAGCGCAATCAAGGAACGACCAACGAATCGTTTAGCAACTGTATCGGACAAGGCGAAATAGTCAATAGATATTTATGTACAGTAGCACCTGGTCAGGCGGTCAGAGAATCATCTGAGAGAAGAGGAGATGAGGAATGAAAGGAGTTCTCGTCGTGTTTTCCGACTGTCTCACTGTCAAAATTATTCGCATACTGCGTCGGACGCATAATAACTCTTATAGACTGGAGAACGGAGAAGGGAAATCTTGTCTCAAGGGTGACAACTCTTATCGGATGAGCCCCGAGGAACAACCACTTAAACGGGTTCTACTGTACACCGAAGCACCAAAAATTAATTTACGTAACGTCCGACACTTTACGTATGTCTGCGAGATACCCTGGAATATTTGTACTGCAATGGTTTCTTACGAGGTCGCGGGCAAAATCCTTACCCATATCGGCATTCCATTTATAAATAATTCGATAATTATAATATCTAAGCGACAATGATGGAAAAATGACGAACGTGTTATTGTAAAAAGCTCACACCTGACCAATCACTAGCTGCCTGTGCGTTTGCTTTTAAGTGGGAGTGCTGAAAACATTGTTACATTTATTACGGTATAGTCTTTTAATTAGAGGGGTGGGGGTGAGAGAACAAAAAAAAACACACACACACAACGGGGCGAAAAGTGGGCACGTGAGTCTACGTTAACGAATTTAATGAGATTCATTCTGGTTTTGGAGACATTTACAGGAATTCGTTTTACGGCCTATGCACTGTTCTTATACCGTTACGGGTTCATTTATTCAACGACTGAAAAGTAACTGAGGAGAAAGAACAGGTTTTCATAGATTACCTATGATTTACGATTAGTCCCCGCGCGTATCGATATCATTCTTGCAATAGCTGATATGGATTGTACAGTTATCGTTGTAATTACCAATTTGATCGCACTTGAGTTCTTCAGACGCGAATACGATGTACAGTCTATACGATCATCATAAAAATATTTTTCTATCTCGATCAAATATAATGGTTATTTAAAAGCGCATTGTAAAAAGGATAGAAAAAGAAAAAAAAACAGTGAATCATGCGAGTGAGGTGGAGGTCGAGGGCAGAAATTTTCATATTTTTAGACTCGCTGCACAGTTATCGTTTCTATTTTGTCTTATCCTAAAAATAAGTCAACTAAACAATCGTAATACCGTAGACAAAAAACAACGACGCGACGCACTGCACGTGCGATCGTATTATACTTACACGTTACGTTCTTTCATTTTTTTTAATCTTATTTTCTACCTTTGTAAACCAGTAAATAGTGGACATATTGTATACCTTAATTTCGTACGATTTCATATATATACTATATAATATATGTATACGTTATGTTTATATGATTGTTTCTGTTCGATTTGCGTTCGATACTTGGAATGTCTGTGATTCAGCGTCGGCAAGCTAATTGTTTGGCGTGCATACAAATCTATGTACATAAGTACGACGTATAAACCTTAGGATTAACTGGGACCGGGTATGAAGAGGCATTGAAATCGGGTGAACGCGAGGGCTGAGCGATGTTTGCCGTTTTTCCGTTTAGTTTAGACGACGACGAACGTTAATCGCGTTCCGTTTGAACCTTGTTCGTAATCGATCACCTAATTAAAAAGCATCGTGTACATTCGGGATACGAATCGAACTTAGAGGATATACATTTTGCAATTACTCAATCGTGTTGTACTATAGCCGTCATAATTAATAATTACTCGTAAAGGTAGCACACACACGGACATTACACACTGAGCCAAGGTTCAAACGTGGAACTGGACTACTGGATTTCCAATGCGTTTGCCCTTCGTTCGATTTATCGTTTCGTACTTTATTCCACTTTTTCGTCTTCTTCTTCTTCTATAATGCTGCGCGATCGCGTACGTACACGACCGAGAACACGCGAGGGGGGCGAGGGGGGAACGGTGTTAAAAAATGCGGTCGTTCAATTCGGATATCCACACGAATCAGCGCGTATTGTGTTCAAGTGCTCGGGAGAACTGAGACTGTAATAAAAAAAAAAAATAATAATAAAAAAAAAATAACAACAACAGGAACAACAAGGACAACAGGCGGACTTTTAATTACACGCGACTATCTTGTGGGCAGAGATCTCGGACTGCTGCTAATTAGTTCCGAGTTCGATTAACCGTCACGTTCGCGTAACACGTAGATGCGCAGCATAAGAGAATTGATTGTTAACGAATAAATACCAAAAAAAAAAAATGATGTTCCCGCTTTTAGGACACGTAAAACTCCACACGTAAATGTAATAAGAATGTACATTGCCCGAGCATGTCATAAACACTTTTTTCAAGTATTGTAATTTTATATACATAAACGAAAATGTATACGTGTGCAAGGCTGTGCGTGTGTGCGTGCAAACGAGGGGGAGTGCGGGCAACGACGCGTGTGTGGGCGGGCGACGAGCGCAGGATTCAATAACGAACGACGGATACATCGTAAATGTATAATTCAAGCGGGCAATGAGAGAATTATATTCCGGCGTCCTTGCGAAACTTTTCAACATTTCGTGTTCTAAGCAAGGGGCGACACGTTTGTACTAAAGCACAAATGAATAAAAGCATCTGTATAATGTATGGAAATGGAACGAGCTTGTATCTTCATTCAGTACGCGTTTCGCTCGTGATTCGCACTTGAATTCGTAGGACCGAAAGTGCGGTCCACGTGGTCCACGACCGACCAATCTGATGCACAGCTGTCTATTTTAAGCTTGCATTTAGCAATGCTACCAAAGTAAAACGGTTTTGTGCTCCCCGATTCCTTTAATCCACGATTAGAATGCTATAACAATTTATTAATTAAAATCATCAGTGATTCGTGGAAGTACGCTTCGCTATTCGCTGTTCCCAGATTTTTTCATTTATAAAACTTTTCTAATTTCGGTTTCTTTCTCTCGGAATGCGATTAGAAATTGTGACATTAAGTTGGTAAGAAATCTAGCTGCAGTTTAGAGAAGATCGCAATCGTCTAACGGAATTTCGAAACGACATTAATTATGGAAAAGCCTATCGTTCGCGCGAGAGTAGTCAAAGTTCTGGGTAGGACTGGATCCCAAGGGCAGTGTACGCAGGTCAAAGTGGAATTTTTGAACGAGCAGAACAGACAGTTGATTCGAAACGTGAAGGGTCCGGTTAGAGAAGGGGACATTCTCACTCTCTTAGAATCAGAGAGAGAGGCCAGGCGTCTTCGTTAAATCACCCTATCATCCCCCTTCGAAGTTGTAAAAAATATTCAACCCTGTCCGACAGCTGCAAGAAGGTACGAGGTCAAAGAACACGTGCACTTCGATTTTAGAAAAACCGTTAACCCAATATTCATTTTTTAGATGTCTCGAGAAGAACAAACCGATCTCGCATTTTAAATTGACGATTCAATCCTCCTTTTCAATGTAAATACTCTACTTTCATCGACTGAAGATTTGCCGGCTATTTTTTGCCAGAGATATCAAAGTATATACGAACTATGTACGATGTACGATGTAGCTATTGTTACGGAATAACAGTGTTGCTGTTAAATTAAAAGTAGTAGAAGAAACCTCGATAGTCCTATGTTTTATACTACATTCCCTGAAAAACGATTAGTTGACAAACATGTCCAGAAATTTCTGAGCACATAGTTAAGAAAAATCACATTCCTTTATACGTCCATCTCTTTTTCACGCCAAATTCTGTATGTAGAGGTCACTTGCTTTGGCACTTCCGGTGCGTGGAATATGATTCTTAACATCGTTCCTCAAATTGAACGAAACTCGAGAAACTGCTTGAAAAATCGACAAAATTTCGGACGATTTTTCCTATATTATTTTCAATTATTCCACCTGATAATGGGGAAAATTGCTATGTGCGCAATAGAGGAATAAACATCCGGTGGCAGGACCGTCGCCCGGCGAAATGAGGCGCGCTGCGTTCAGGCCACGTTAGTCGAGCTTGATCATCCGCGGTATCAACATGATGCTCGCCATCGTGGGTTCCACAGTGGAATTTGTGATGGCGATGCGGCTTTTATGTATCATTTTTTCGAATATCCGTTTGATAGTTGTTTGTAATTAGTGTCAATACTCAAGCTGGCTAGTGTGTGGTTGCTTGCTCCTGCTGGATTCCTGAACTTAGCTAACACCCCATTGCGTGCGGTCTGATATCATCGGGCGTCTCGGCGAGCGTAAGTCCCCTTCGCATTTTTCACTTCCTCCTGTCGTTTTTCCGGTAAAGCGAAAGTTGTGTACATCACGATCACGATTCCACGCGAGGGCAGCCATTTTGGCGCGAGCCTCGTGGCATCGGCGCTCATGGCGGACAGAATTTCCGTGCTGCGTTTCAGGAATGTAACCGATTCCTGCGACGCGCACCGCTTTTACGCGGACCGGTTTTACACGGTGATTAGACGTTCCCGTCGCTCTCTCGATCGCCTCTTTTTTTTAGCAAATTCGATCCCTAGGGATCGGGCTGTTGTGGGGGAGGTCGCACGTGCAAAATCGGTAACCTATTAGGGATCTTTCGCGATTGTCGATGAGCGGAAGCGAAAGAAACGATTGTAAGTTCTTCACATCCAGAAGCGGTTTCCCAGCTTTGTTTCGTCGTCAAAACTCGCGGTAAATGGGGTACCAACGCAGTCCTCAATGTTGCCTGCTTCATTTACACACACCTTTGTTCCGTTCCTCGCGGCTTGCGTTTGTCCGGGATCAACGGTGTGTCAGGCTTGCACAACTCCGGAATAGGAGTTACAGTATAACGCCCCCGACACCCGGGCATCGCCTGTAATGGGGCGATAGCCCACCGAAACAGCAAGAATGCGAAGCAACCGCATTTGAGCTTCTGTGCTCTTCCATCGCTTAGGGTAGCTCAGTGTCTTTATTAGTTTATAAGTTCCGATAGCTCAGGGTAGCGTCCCTTCGTGCAGGGTGAAGAAACCAGTTTCAAGGGTGTTTAGGTTTGGCTAGCAATCCTAAGCGCTCTTTCGGGCAGGTACAAACTTTGCTCAAACTATGCCCTCTCTTCCATCCGGGAGAAACGGCATACGTCACTGCGAATGTCATTCCGCAGGGTAGTTTTTTGCAATGGTTGGGTGGTTGGGACCGTGTGAAGACCATGAGTAATACCGATATCGCGAAATTTAGCTTAAAGGAGGCTGGGAGTGGCTAGCACTCCCGTCTTCTTTCCGGGAAGGTCAATCTTGCATTTTCTTTTTTTTTTTAACCTTGACTCTGACGTGAGTTTAAGGTGGCTGCGAATGTCTTGCCGCAGCATCGGGTTTGAGTTTTTAATGGCAGGGTGGATGGGTCCGTTTGGGCTAGGGCGAGTCACCGATTGCAGCAACCTCCCCGTGGTGTGACTTGGGAAACTTTTGTTATGTACGAAGTACATAGCAGAAGTTTGCTAATGGCTGCATCTAACTCTTTCCGGGAAGGTCAATCTTGTAGTATCTTTCTTTTGACCTTGGCTCTGACGTGAGTTCAAGGTTGCTGCGAATGTCTTGCCGCGGCATCGGGCTCGAGTTTGCGATGGACAGGTGGATGGGTCCGTTTTGATTAGGACGATTCATCGATTGTGACTTGGGAAACTTTTGTTATGTACTCCGTACATAGCAGAAATTTTCTAACGGCTGCAAGTAACTCTAAATGAATAAATGAATAAACACTACTTTTTACACCAGATAATTCTGACTACTGTTATTTCTAAGATTTCTTCTTGCCTTCTATTCCCACTTCGATCACGGACGCCATTTACATATTTAATGCTGGAGTTAGTTAATTGTAGCCTTGTAACGAGATGGAGTTCGTGTTTTTACTCTGATTAGTATGACGACGCTTCGGGTTTCAACACAACAAGAATACGAGCAAAGGAGCATGTAAAAAGTTGGAATCGGGGTGTGAATTACGGGTGGAGGGGATCTCTTACGTAAGGAAGTAGAAGTCCCATAATCTAATCGGCGACCAATCCTCTGATAGAGTTTTCGGATGGGGATATTAATTATTCGCGTGTTAGGCAACGATCACGATTAAGATTTGAGACAGTTGTCGACGGGCATCGATCGGGGCCGTTGGCAAGAACGTCGGTTCATGTATTGGCAGACGCAGAGCTCGGTACGTCGCGTTTTCCTCTATTTTCCACCGCTTCCGGCTACACCTTGCGCGAACCTCGCGTCCTCGACGTCGTCGCTGCTCGTCGTTTAAAAGAATCATCGTGTTCGTATGTACAATAATGGATACAGAATACGTGGAATCGTTCTCGCGATCGTGGAATAATTGCGTGCACAAGTATAACATATAACGCGAAACTGAGTAGTGTTGGTTTGCGTCGAGTCTAACCTCGGGTTCTTGCGGTTAGGAAACGCTGTAGTGCGCGTCACTCCTCGCATCTGAAGTGAAACATTCGTTTTTCCTCGCTCTCCGAGATAAAACCCTGCTATGCGCATTTCTAATAACCGCAGACTAATTTACATGCACGCCATCATGGATTGGTCCATCTAATTCGTTGAATCACTCGTAATCTTGAAGACCATTGATGTTCTCGTAGGAATAGAATAAACTTATTGATTGTTTAGACTCCCGCCATGTTCAAACCTCGTGACTGCTTTCCTCAACACTTTCCTCTCTAATTTTAAGATTCACTGTAATATTTGCATCCATCTTAGCAATTAAGATTGTGTTGATGTTCTACAAATCATCCAGACAAAGTTCAACGCTTTTTCAATGTTTGCGTCAATTTACTGAATCATATAAGTTAATCTGCTTCCGTCAAGGCCAGCGAGCTGCCAGTATCGTAGACAACTAATGCTTTTTACGATAAACCAAGTGTGCCACGAAACTAACTATTTCATTATAATAAAAACACAGTCATCCTCCTTATCCCTACGATCATTAATTTTATTCGAGCTCGTATCGTTTAATTCTCTAATTTATCGTACGTAACTATGCAAATTAAACGGGCACGCGTTGCGTCATAACGTCCTGTAAAAATTTGTATTCACTTTTGGCATTCGAAAAACCTGTTTCTTTGCTGTTTACAGAGAATCCGAATCGTCGCTTTGGCACCAAAGTACAAGTCCGTCCATCCGGTGTTAAAAAAAACGGATTGAACGATGGTGGAAAACGAGAAGCTGAACGGATATTTGATTAACAATGGACTCGATCGGTGAGCTGAACGATGCACACGCGTGAAAGTTGTGAACGTTTGTCTAGAAACTCTCTCAAGCTTCAGCGATACGTCCGTTTTGTTGTATTTACGCACGCACAAATTTTCCCGTCGCCTGTTTTACCAAACCGTAGCCCCCTGTGTGTGACGCACCCCAGACCCTGCTTATCAGTATGTTCCCCGCACCGACTATTTTTATTTCAACGGATGCAACGCTGCACTGATTAATTGATATGTAGATGTATGTACGCGCGAACGGGAGGACGATCGTTTTATAAGTCGCGGTGTCCTTCCTTCTGTCTGTTATTGCCCCGAGGTCCATTCAACTTTTAACGAGCACGTGTGTCGGTACTTCTTTTCATTCTCAAAGGGTCCGGACTCCTGACCGAGAATATTTGAGAACGGGGACGGTCTCCCGAGTCGAAAATTTAACTACAATTTGAATCTTCTAAGCCTAAATGTACCCCAGTTTAGGTAAATTAGATCTAAAAATTAGAACTAGTAGAGTTATCTCAGAACTTAATAATTGATATAACTCTAATCAGAAAATATAAGTCCTTACAAAAATCTCAAATTATATTTTACGCCTTAAAAACCATTTTCACGAAAGTTCGTTCACGAAAGTAGTTATAGACCGGTATTCATAGTCGTTACTTATTCTTGAGATCGACTTAAGCATTTGCTATCACTGTCTATCCCATATTTCCCGTCCTTGTCTCGTACAGGAAACACGGACTTAAGCAAATGCTNAATGAATAAATGAATAAACACTACTTTTTACACCAGATAATTCTGACTACTGTTATTTCTAAGATTTCTTCTTGCCTTCTATTCCCACTTCGATCACGGACGCCATTTACATATTTAATGCTGGAGTTAGTTAATTGTAGCCTTGTAACGAGATGGAGTTCGTGTTTTTACTCTGATTAGTATGACGACGCTTCGGGTTTCAACACAACAAGAATACGAGCAAAGGAGCATGTAAAAAGTTGGAATCGGGGTGTGAATTACGGGTGGAGGGGATCTCTTACGTAAGGAAGTAGAAGTCCCATAATCTAATCGGCGACCAATCCTCTGATAGAGTTTTCGGATGGGGATATTAATTATTCGCGTGTTAGGCAACGATCACGATTAAGATTTGAGACAGTTGTCGACGGGCATCGATCGGGGCCGTTGGCAAGAACGTCGGTTCATGTATTGGCAGACGCAGAGCTCGGTACGTCGCGTTTTCCTCTATTTTCCACCGCTTCCGGCTACACCTTGCGCGAACCTCGCGTCCTCGACGTCGTCGCTGCTCGTCGTTTAAAAGAATCATCGTGTTCGTATGTACAATAATGGATACAGAATACGTGGAATCGTTCTCGCGATCGTGGAATAATTGCGTGCACAAGTATAACATATAACGCGAAACTGAGTAGTGTTGGTTTGCGTCGAGTCTAACCTCGGGTTCTTGCGGTTAGGAAACGCTGTAGTGCGCGTCACTCCTCGCATCTGAAGTGAAACATTCGTTTTTCCTCGCTCTCCGAGATAAAACCCTGCTATGCGCATTTCTAATAACCGCAGACTAATTTACATGCACGCCATCATGGATTGGTCCATCTAATTCGTTGAATCACTCGTAATCTTGAAGACCATTGATGTTCTCGTAGGAATAGAATAAACTTATTGATTGTTTAGACTCCCGCCATGTTCAAACCTCGTGACTGCTTTCCTCAACACTTTCCTCTCTAATTTTAAGATTCACTGTAATATTTGCATCCATCTTAGCAATTAAGATTGTGTTGATGTTCTACAAATCATCCAGACAAAGTTCAACGCTTTTTCAATGTTTGCGTCAATTTACTGAATCATATAAGTTAATCTGCTTCCGTCAAGGCCAGCGAGCTGCCAGTATCGTAGACAACTAATGCTTTTTACGATAAACCAAGTGTGCCACGAAACTAACTATTTCATTATAATAAAAACACAGTCATCCTCCTTATCCCTACGATCATTAATTTTATTCGAGCTCGTATCGTTTAATTCTCTAATTTATCGTACGTAACTATGCAAATTAAACGGGCACGCGTTGCGTCATAACGTCCTGTAAAAATTTGTATTCACTTTTGGCATTCGAAAAACCTGTTTCTTTGCTGTTTACAGAGAATCCGAATCGTCGCTTTGGCACCAAAGTACAAGTCCGTCCATCCGGTGTTAAAAAAAACGGATTGAACGATGGTGGAAAACGAGAAGCTGAACGGATATTTGATTAACAATGGACTCGATCGGTGAGCTGAACGATGCACACGCGTGAAAGTTGTGAACGTTTGTCTAGAAACTCTCTCAAGCTTCAGCGATACGTCCGTTTTGTTGTATTTACGCACGCACAAATTTTCCCGTCGCCTGTTTTACCAAACCGTAGCCCCCTGTGTGTGACGCACCCCAGACCCTGCTTATCAGTATGTTCCCCGCACCGACTATTTTTATTTCAACGGATGCAACGCTGCACTGATTAATTGATATGTAGATGTATGTACGCGCGAACGGGAGGACGATCGTTTTATAAGTCGCGGTGTCCTTCCTTCTGTCTGTTATTGCCCCGAGGTCCATTCAACTTTTAACGAGCACGTGTGTCGGTACTTCTTTTCATTCTCAAAGGGTCCGGACTCCTGACCGAGAATATTTGAGAACGGGGACGGTCTCCCGAGTCGAAAATTTAACTACAATTTGAATCTTCTAAGCCTAAATGTACCCCAGTTTAGGTAAATTAGATCTAAAAATTAGAACTAGTAGAGTTATCTCAGAACNGATGAGAACCTGAAGGCCTATCTAAGGGTTTATAAGATCTTTTTAGGATCCTCTGAAATATTTACTGTGTTATATAAAATTATTTTACAAACTATGCGCATTTGAATCTGATATGCATCTGAAATGAATGATTCTGTTTATTCTTATACCCCCATTATAAATTTAAACAAAGGCTTTAAAACAATCTAATTTATACAATAGAATTTTTGTTTATACAACAACAAAGCGAAAATTTGTGTTATTCGTTTACAAAGATTGTTAAAGAAAAATAATAATAATTTGGCCATAAATTGAGTGAACGTAAAAGAGACTCTTGATCTACAATATGAGCCAAAAAAACGTAGGTATCACGGAGTCCTCTTAGTGCAATGGATTTTTGAGGACAAATGTTAGGTTTCATAAATACTAGTATAAACCTACAGGATCTTTTCCTAAACTCTTGAAGTAGGAGTTGAGGGACTAAATTATATTTGATAAACTCTATTTTAGATCTACATCCTTTATAAGCGGACATAACAACTAAATATAGGTTCAAATTAGAGTTAAATTTACTCTTATATTCCTCTGCTCAAGATATGATTTCGACCTCCATATCCTTCTGTAGGATAAATAGGTTCAAAACCATAATTACTTTTTCTCTCTCTCTCGACTCGGGCTTCCAAATATTTCGTTCCAAATCGTATTCGTCTCGTATCTTAAGCCTTGACCAAAGTGTTTGACACTTCTCCCGATAAACTCGATCGAATCCCGATAACGAGATCGATATGTACACATCTTTGAACTCTCGTATGAATCCGATTCTTGTATAACATTCATTTTGTTAAAATGTATGTCTAAACGATTGCATCGCTCGTTGCATAAATGATAAGAAATGCGTTTCGTCACCGTGTTGTAAATTTCTAGATCCATTTTATTACCGTTCGCAGTAGAATAATTGACGACGACTGGAGAATAGGCTGCCAGCACATGTGCCTAAAGGAGTGTAAATTAATGTGTAATTGTACTCGCGATTGTGGCAGTTATGTTCTTATCGTCGCTACCAAACAACTGCACCGCTCGCTCGGACTTTGCGCTTCTGGTTGTGTAAGCGACCTTTATTCCGGATAGATTCATAAAATGCTGCACGATAACGTTATCGATAGTAGAAGACTTTACTTGTCGCGATGCACAGCGCTCTTGTTTTGGCAATGAACTTTCACTCCCTGCATCAACGTCTCCGTTGCATAAGAAACGTCATCAAACGAACGAGAGAACGCAATTTCGAGGAATCGGTGGAAGGACACGAACGAGACTCGATCGTTTCTGCGTTTTGGATTCGCCTGAACGTAGATACGCTTATCAACGTCTCGTCTCTGTGGAAGAAAAATTTTAAGACGCGTGACTCGTTTTCCCGTCGACTCTCAGCCTCTTCGAAATTCTTTCTCCGCTTATCTGCGCTCGTTTTCAAACCGTACACAAACTTTTACGTTCTCCGCATGTCTTATGTATCTTGTTCTCATCGTTCCTCAAATCTCCGCGCGCGGAATGCAAATAAGCGAGCCACGTAACCGCGGGGAGGACGAAAGTTCGCGGAATCCGAAATATTTGCATGCGTACGTGTGGAACAACACGTTTTCCCTTTCCGTTTCTACGCACGAAAAGAAACGTTCAAATTTTTGTCGAAACCAGCCGGTTCCACAAACAAGATAAACAGATCGCCCGATCGAGATACGACCGGATGGCCGGCAATCGTATCGCCGGACGACACCTGCGTGGACAATCCTATCGCTGACATAAACTATTAGCTAATTAACAACGGAATAATCCCGTCGCCGTTTATTTCTTATGTATAGCCGCGCGATTTATCCGTTTCACCTTAGACGATAAAAAAAAAAGGCGGAAAAATGCTGATAGCGCTATCGATAGAGCGGGACGGATGGTGCGTACACGTGGATGCTAGGATTCATCGTGACATGCGTCATCCGTAATTTGCTTTCCGTTCGAGTAACTGGTAGTATACGTTTATTTATTCGGCGAACCGAAGCCTCGGATTTTCTTATACGTAACCGATTCCGATCCGCGACAACTTAATGAGGATTCAACTCGACCAGCTTCCGCGCGTCGCGTTCGGTGCACACGAATCGCAGGCGAATCGGAGCTTCCTTGTAGGCGAGCCTAATAGATCATCCATGAACTACTTTTCCGTCCTTATATTTAACGCGTATGGCACGATGACGCCGATCGGACGTGATGCGAGGATCACGCGTCGAACCTTCCGTTCGTTCGTTTCGCGACGAACCGTGCACCAGGTTTCGAAATCGGCAGAAGTACACGTCGATCATCGGCGATCTGTAATTCAGATTTGATCAGCGCCATTTATAAGAGATCTATCGCATTACCGCGGCGTTTCATGCAATTTAAATCAGTTCCTGGCAGCCAGTCTTACAATTAAACCTAAGAATGACACTGCTCGTTTCATCCCGACGTGCCTATTAAATGCGTTGCAACTTTTTTTTTTATTATAAAAAATCGAGAATCGCCGATTGAAGCCGGCCTTGATCCTAAAGCCGCGGAGGCTTAAGGAGGTTCTACCGGTAACAGTTTTAAAATTACGAAATATCTAAAATTTAGCGTATGAGTAGATTTTAGTTAAATAATGACTGCGTTAAATTTTGGTGAACTTTCATGGGATGAGAGAAAAGTTCTGAAGATTTCAAGGATGATGAAGATTTCTGAGGACTTAAGGAGGTTCATCCGGTTAAGGAATTAACAGATAGATCTTTAAGAAAAAATTTGATAGTCTATAACAGTATACCAGGATACCTCAAAATAATTTTTAAGTCATTTGGATACCTTAATGATGAGATATTAATATAAATATTTTTTACAATTTTACATGTATTCATATAGAAAAGAGTGATTTTCTAGAATTCTATCGCTAATTTATTAGGTATTGACAGACAGTTTTGAATGAAACTTATGTCATATTAAAGAGAAACATTTAACGAATATTTTAATTGTAAATTTAGGTAGATTGGGTGACTATGAATCGAGAAATATATAAACACAACAAACGAAATCTGCATCTTTCAGCAATAGATAACCTCCGTTAGTAACATGTACGATAGTCAAGCATGCTCCCCTTTTCTATAACTTTTATTTGACTTGCTATGTACCAGATGGACCTCCTTAAATTGTTTTTCGCAAATATCTAAGTTCCTATTGGTCGGACGATGTATATGCATCAGATCGAAATTATAGATTGATAAATTCTCTACAACAATCATTCTTGGTATTTTTTTCCTGTGAGTAACAGTTTTCAAAATAACACGCGACAAAATTTTAAGTTTTCGAACCAAGCCGCGTACATCATTCTTCCGAAAACTTCAAGTTTTTACCGCGTGTTATTTTGAAAACCGCTACTCGCAGGAAAAAATACCAAGAATGATTGTTGTAGAGAATTTATCAATCTATGATTTCGATCGTATGCATATATATCGTCCGACCAATAGGAACTTAGATATTTGCGAAAAACAATTTAAATTGAAATCTTCAGATCTTGTCCCTCATCCCATGAAAGTTATTCTTTAAATTTAACGGAGTCATTATTTAACCAATATCTACTCATACGCTAAATTTGAGATTTTTCGTCATTTTAAAACTGTTGCCGGTAGAACCTCCTTAATTGTCGAAGACGGCGTTAAAAATAACTCGGCGATCGTCGGAGGAATCGGGCGAGCGACGCATAATCGCGCGAATGAGACTATTAAAGAGGCGAATTGCCACGGGCAGGGCGAGGAACTGAAAAGCTCCAAGCTGGCACGATCTCGACTTTGATCGCGTTAACTAACTCCTCGATCGTCCTCCTTTGTGACGGGTTTAGAAAGACGGGATGGTAGCGAGGGAACGCACGGGCGAGCGAGCGAGCGAGCTAGCGAGCG
This sequence comes from Ceratina japonica, assembly GCA_019453355.1. NCBI lineage: Eukaryota > Metazoa > Arthropoda > Insecta > Hymenoptera > Apidae > Ceratina > Ceratina japonica. Next base: position 17,062 of record SMSR01002247.1, read on the forward strand.
GCCAGTGGTTCGGAGCGAGTAAGCGAGCGTGCTGGATCGGCGACGGCGGCGGTCAATGGTGATGGCCGCGGTGCAGTAAAATAGTAGGAGTCAGCCAGTCGGTCTCGAGACACCGAGTATCGAGCATCGTCGAACAACTGCGTACGTGTCCGCTGGTCTCCTCGTTATCATCGCCGTGCATATGCCCGGAAGCGTCCAGTTCTCGCGAGCAGTACGCGTGTACCTGTGAAACGTCGTCGCCAGTGCGTGTGCTCCGTCGAAAGCCGTGCCAGAACGATAGCTATCGCAGTGCGTGATACGAGGACGTGCAGCGGTACAGCGTATATATGCAGCTCGACATGCACTCGCTCCCGACTCGAGGATAGACGGTTTCTCTACGCAGTTGTCGCTCCAATATCGACTTCCCACGCGTCGTTGCTACGACGATGTAAGAACGCGGTCTATTCGAAATTGCCGCCTATATCAATTCCAACTACTATATGTATTCCCGATCGGTTCCCGTTCCGCCGCGGCTGCAACCGTTCTTTTAAATTATGCGTTCCGCCGCGCCGGATCCGGCACACGTATATCGCCGGTGTCCCTTTCACGGGACTTTCCTCTCCTGCAAAGGTTAATAGGAAACGCGGCGCCGGTCGTAGAAAAGTAACCCGCTTACATGACGATTTTCGTAGACCGATATCCGATAATTTCAATTCTCGAGTATAGTTACTCGTAACAGGAAATATGAAGATTCATTAGGTCCGCGTCGCGGAATGAGCTGCGTTTGTATTTGCATCTACGCAGTCGCGTGACGCTGTACAATCGACTTAAACGTTGGTAATCGAATCGTTTTTCAGGCGATGAGAGAATTTAGTCCGCTAACGAGAACGTAACGCTGCGAAAAGACCAGTTGGTTTGAAAGAAAGTTGGTCGTGCGGAAAGAGAACGGCGACTTTTAAATTTGACCCGGGCTCAGAGAATAAGAATAGGACGAGATGAAGCTTGAGGGGAATAGTTCGCGGGAGGATAACACCAATGAGATATTGTTGCAACCTAGGAAGGGTTCGGGCACGCGGCTGCAGATCGTGCCCGCCCAGCCGAAAACGATCACCCACCTGCCGAAGAGACCGCCGGTCGATTTGGCGTTCACCGATCTGACCTACAGGGTGCGAGAAGGTGGCAAGAGCAGTAAGTAATCCACTTCCTTTGTTACAACCTTTGTACTAAGCGTGAAACCAGTCTATGGCCGGTATTCATAGTCGTTGCTTATTTTTAAGATCGTCTTAAGCATTTGCTATCACTGTCTATCCCACATTTCCAGTCCTTGTCTTGCACAGGGAACAAGGACTTAAGCAAATACTTAAGGAGACTCTACCGGTAACAGTTTTAAAATTACGAAAAATCTAAAATTTAGCGTATGAGTAGATATTGGTTAAATAATGACTCTGTTAAATTTTGATGAACTTTCATGGGATGAGAGAAGAGTTCTGAGATTTCAATTTAAATTGTTTTTCGCAAATATCTAAGTTCCTATTGGTCGGACGATATATATGCATCCGATCGAAATTATAGATTGATAAATTCTCTACAACAATCATTCTTGGTATTTTTTCCTGCGAGTAACAGTTTTCAAAATAACACGCGACAAAATTTTAAGTTTTCGAACCAAGCCGCGTACATCATTCTTTCGAAAACTTCAAGTTTTTACCGCGTGTTATTTTGTATGTATTTATATTTTAAAACTGTTACCGGTAGAACCTCCTTAAGCATTTGCTATCATTGTCTATCCCACATTTCCAGTCCTTGTCTTGCACAGGGACTTAAGCAAATACTTAAGGCGACCTTAAAAATAAATAACGACTATGAATACCGGCCTATATAACCGGACGGGGTCACTATACTCGTGACTTAGTTAACAAAAAAAGTCAATAACCGTGTGAGAACCGGCGCTTCCGATAATACTTTTTTAACGACAAAGAAGAGTAAGAGAGTCAATAGAATTTACAAGTTGCATTCTACGTTTCTAAAGATATAATACTATCAACGCAGAGCTAGATAATATAATATGAATCATTGCTACTGATAGTAAATTCATGATGAGTTGAAAAGCGAAGTGNAAGTTCGGGCGCAATTACAGATTTCACTCTGTCGAGATTAAAATGCATACAATTAATTGCAATAATTGACGGCAACGATGAGAACGAGATTTATTCTTAGCTCTCTTTTTATATAAACGCGTACAAAAAATTGAAAACCGATAGAACCGTACGTTTCATTGAAATAATATCGGTTCCTCGGTTCGAGGAAATGAAAATTCGATAGTCCTGGTAGTATTAAAATAGTGAACGATGACGGGAGATGAAAACGCGATCCCTGCGAAACGGAGGTTTATCGCGGCGCTGCTGCAATTGGAACAGCAAGTTGGCCCGAGGATAAATTAACGATAAGTGGAAACAAAGACTCGTCTTTACGAATTACTCGTACGACCGTCTCGGCGTTTATCCGACCGCGACGTCTTCTTTCTCCCGACATTTAATCGAGACCGTATTGAAAATTGCATCAAGGTTATACGTATACATCGTTTGGAAACGGTTGTAACCGGTCTTCTTACAAAATCTCGGTCACTACTCGTGGCCAACCGCGCACGACGCCTGTAGAAAGTTATTTTTCCAAAGAAAATCTGAGCTCCACTTCGCTTTTCAACTCATCATGAATTTACTATCAGTAGCAATGATTCATATTATATTATCTAGCTCTGCGCTGATAGTGTTATATCTTTAGAAACGTAGAATGCAACTTGTAAATTCTATTGACTCTCTTACCCTTCTTTGTCGTTAAAAAAGTATTATCGGAAGCGCCGGTTCTCACACGGTTATTGACTTTTTTTGTTAACTAAGTCACGAGTATAGTGACCCCGTCCGGTTATATAGGCCGGTATTCATAGTCGTTACTTATTTTTAAGGTCTCCTTAAGTATTTGCTTAAGTCCCTGTGCAAGACAAGGACTGGAAATGTGGGATAGACAATGATAGCAAATGCTTAAGGAGGTTCTACCGGTAACANCCCTATCGAATTTTCATTTCCTCGAACCGAAGAACCGATATTATTTCAATGAAACTTACGGTTCTCTCGGTTTTCAATTTTTTGTACGCGTTTATATAAAACGAGAGCTAAGAATAAATCTCGTTGTCATCGTTGCCGTCAATGATTGCAATTAATTGTATGCATTTTAATCTCGACAGAGTGAAATCTGTAATTGCGCCCGAACTTTGTCCTATTCCCTAATTAACGTTTCGCAACGTATAGGATATCGCGTTGAATCGTATGTGTGTCAATGACCAGGTTGATGCTTCGGCAATTGTTTCATTCCACGTACGTACGGATCTATAAATGTACCGGCGAAATAAATACGTAGCCCTGCGTAGCTCGAAGCGCGCGGACATTTTTTTATTTTCACGCGGAACAAGAGGCGGTCGTGTCAGTACACAGCGCGAGGAATGTATAATCAAGAAGCTGTTATTCTTTCGGGGAGAACAAAGTTCAAAGTTCTGGCAATTTTATCGTGGAGTCAGTTTGTCACGTCGGAGTAACGCACACCTGCGCGCGTACACGCGCGCAACAGGAGAGATTAGGGCAATACAGCCGCTTATAGAAAGTGAACGTACACGGTACCAGCAATATTTTTGCAATCCGCGTTTGCGCAACCAGAAACGAGCCTCGTCGGAGTTTAGCTCCTCCGTTCAATATTCAGCAGACAATTTTCAAAATCTCAATTTCAAAAACGATCATCAGTAGTTTCTAGAGAAACTGATAATTATAACTACTATGTATCCTCCGATCGACTCTTGGAACCAATGTTTTTTATCACTTGCAAGAAGCATCTTTATGCTAATGAGAACTCGAGATGTTGAATACGCCAGTCAGTAAAATATATTGTCACGCTTAAATTGACATGCATATTTATCGCGTGTCGGCCACAAGTCTAATACTTTCTGAATACAAATGATTCCGTCCGCGAGACGCAAGTAGCAGCGAGCCTCGATGGATCGTGGAACGTCGGATTGAATTTTTCTAATTGACCGTAATCTGGCCTCTACGAGATGGGCGGGACCGGCTGCGATTGCAAAAAAGAATACATAGTCATGCGATCGTTGCATGCACGTGAAATTGTGTGATGTAACGCCCATAGTATCATAATGTAGGCCTCGACTTATCAACTGTGACACTGCATGGTAACACCGTCTAACGAAACGAATTAAAAAAGTTGTTACGGTAATCGCTTCGAGGTAAAGAAGCTTAGATATTTACGGGGAACTCCGAGCATAACTCTGACTTTTTCCATGTACTTATTCTATTATAGGATCGAAATTTGCATATCTGAAATGTAGAAAAAAAATGAGACGAACTTCGCTTTCCAGACGCAGAGGCAATTTTGAAATCCGCGCAAATTTGCATATTTGAAAGGTAGAAAAAAAGAGGAGACGGACTTTTAAGCGTGAATGCGTTTGATTTGCAGATGCGAAGACAATTTTGAAATCCGCCAGTGGAAGACTACGGTCTGGAGAACTGACGGCTATCATGGGGCCTTCCGGTGCAGGAAAGTCCACTCTTTTAAACATCCTCACCGGATACAAGTGAGTCATTATGTTTATGCGAGTTTCATAGCGCACTCGCCGCCCATTGCCGGATTATTTTTCAAATTTTTCACATCGACGTATTTCACAAGACGATTTTTCACGCTTCTTCGTTTTACTTTCTTTTTTCTCCGAAACGACTCCGGATTTCGCTTTCTTCGCGACACCGTTGCGTAACATTTTCGGCTGTAAACACGGAAACGATACTTTCTAAATGACGTGAGAATTGTCGGCGTTGAAATACGAGACGTTTATTTTTACAAGGACGACGCGTGTTGTTAGGAATTCGGTAAAACACGTGCAACCGAATTAAAAGACATAAATTCCGATGGATACCTCGGCTGTTGCCTAGCCGTTTCGTTTTGTCCTACGACGTCATCGCGTCGACGTTAGCGCGGTGCTTAATGAGAATTACGCGGTCATTCCGCACAGGCCGGGAATAATAATAAAATTCGTCACCGGTCCTTATTCTCTCGGATCGATTCTAACGGCGGCGATGCGTTTAGGTCGACAGGCGTCGAAGGAAGTATCACGATGAACGGCCATGAGAGGAACCTTAGTGCCTTCAGAAAGCTATCGTGCTACATAATGCAAGATAATCAGCTTCACGCGAATTTGACCGTGGCCGAAGCTATGAAAGTCGCGTCGAATCTTAAACTCGGCTCGCATGTCAGCAAGGAGGAGAAAGAGGAAGTGGTACGTCGGAAAATTGACCGAGAAATTCCATTTGACTACAGATTCCGTGCTACAACAGTTTTCCATTATCGTTTAGATTCAAGAAATCCTCGAAACACTTGGACTGTCAGAGCATCGTCGAACCATGACTTCAAACCTGAGCGGTGGCCAAAAGAAAAGACTCTCGATCGCGTTGGAATTGGTCAACAATCCTCCTATAATGTTCTTCGACGAACCGACCAGGTAAGAACATCCCGTCTCTTCTCATTTGCTATTAAAATCGTGCAGATTTCGTGTGAATCGAAGCACGGGGAAAGAGAATACTCTTTCTTCTCTATGCACCTTCACTTTCACCAATATCAATGCCAGAGAAACCTGTTTGGTCTTTATATAACGACCAAACGAAAGCACGGTCAGTGTCAGCGAATTACCTCCGAAGTTCACGTTTCTTCCGGCTAAATACTCTGGAAAATCATCGAATCTTTTAAGAATTTATCTACTTGCACTTGACTTGTACTTGTTCAGATATTAAATTAATTATTTTCTCATGAAATCATTCTTTTATATCGTGAATCGGTTGAAAAAGTTCGCCACGCTTAGGTACAGAAAAATCGTTTCGTTGAACAACGAAATGAAAGGATGAACTCACATAATAACAGCCAAGTAAGAAGAGAAAGTCTGCAACTAACTTGTCTAAGTTTTTGAAACGTCTTTTTGCTCTGGCTTTCACTGAAATCGTACAGGTATCGTTATGTATAAGTAAGATTTTTTCAACGTCGGATTAGTGAGGTCGAATTTATCAAGGAATAATTGATAACTGAGCGACCTCGGTAAAAAAGGCCGGTATTCAACCGGTTCCCCAAGGCCTACCGGTGTTAATTCTCTTTTTGCAAAAAGAAAATGAGGCGACTATTTAATAATGTCTCCCCAATGTCTATAGAAATATCCCAAAACAGAAGCTTCGCGATTCGATTATAGTTACAATATTCCTATGGCAATAATATTTTCTAAATTCTAATTTCCAGCGGCTTGGATTCCTCGTCCTGTTTCCAATGTATCTCGCTGTTGAAGACTTTGGCTCGAGGTGGAAGGACGATCATCTGCACGATCCACCAGCCCAGCGCCAGGCTTTTCGAGATGTTCGACGCCTTGTACACGTTGGCCGAAGGACAGTGCGTCTATCAGGGGTCCACATCGCAATTAGTGCCTTTCCTTCAAAACATCGGACTCAACTGCCCGAGCTATCACAATCCAGCTTCCTTCAGTAAGCCATCACACACGCGTCTACGTTATCTCTATGCCGACGATCTCGAATCACTGATTAATTCAATCCCCAGTCATCGAGGTGTCTTGCGGAGAGTACGGAGATAACATCAAGAACCTGGTGAACGCTATAAAGAATGGAAAGTACGACATCCGCGAGGGTCATCCGTTCCCGGAAAACAAATCAGAGAGACTCAACAATGAGTCGTACTCGAAAGGTGAAGAGGGCGAAGGACGCGCGGCCAAAGAGAAAGATAAGAACGATATTAGTAACCTGCAGGAGAAATTCCCAGAGGATAAAGCGAAGGAAATCAACAACAAGGGTATAATTCCAGTTTTCGCGACGAACGACATCGCCAAACAAGGTACGTGCCTGAGAACATTAATACAGGCTCTCGCCGTAATTATATTCATTAATGATACTTCTGTTATTCTTATAACCGTTTTTTATTTCTAATTATGTAAATCTTTCACTTTTTTTTCTTCCTTCTTTTTATCTGCTCTTGTATTTTAATAACTGCGCTTGTAAACGGCCAATAAATAAATAAATAAATAATGCGGCTGTTGTGTCTGCAGAGGTAGCGATACCGATGGACGTAGAGAGAAAGGATAACGCCGACGTAGCCTTGCTCGACGACTCGATCGCGGTAACCCCGGAAAGGTACCCGACGTCTGAATACAAACAGTTCTGGATCGTTCTGAAGCGAACGCTACTCTTCAGTCGCAGAGACTGGGTAGGCAGATCGACAAGATCTTCTTTTTTTTTATGTCAGGATTATGTTAATTGTTTATTTCTATTTCCAGACGCTCATGTACCTTCGATTCTTCGCTCATATTCTAGTAGGACTATTAATCGGCGCTCTGTATTATGATATCGGGAATGACGGTGCTAAAGTACTTAGCAACCTCGGATTTCTGTTCTTCAACATGCTGTTTCTAATGTACACCTCTATGACCATCACAATCTTATCTTGTAAGCGATACACACATTCTCTTCCCTTATTTTTAGATTGTTTATTAGAATTTAATCTCGACTAAATCGAATTTCTGTTTACAGTCCCGCTAGAACTGCCAGTGCTTCTGAAGGAAAACTTCAACAGATGGTACTCTCTTAAGGCCTATTATCTAGCGATAACCGTGTCCGATATACCGTTTCAGGTAAAGAGATATAATGTGACTCAGACAATAAGATATTAATCTCCTCTTCGTTGTACTAAAAAATGTATAATTCTCTTGCAGGCGATATTCTGTATTATGTACGTGTCGATCGTATACTTCATGACGAGTCAACCGCCGGTCTTGATGCGATTCAGTATGTTCTTGGGAACGTGTTTGTTAATTTCGTTCGTCGCACAGTCCGTCGGGCTGGTAGTCGGAGCTGCGATGAACGTACAGAACGGCGTGTTCCTGGCACCGGTCATGTCCGTGCCGTTCCTTTTGTTCTCTGGCTTCTTCGTCAGCTTCGACGCCATTCCCGTGTACCTCCGATGGATCACGTATCTGAGTTACATCAGATACGGCTTCGAAGGGACGGCGTTGGCCACGTACTCCTTCGGCCGAGAAAAGCTTAAATGTTTCCAGGTGCGACATTCGATCCTCCAGTTCTGGTTTCGCATTAGTTCGTAACTTTTACTTATGATCGAACGGTTTTCCAGGTATACTGTCACTTCAAGAATCCGCAAACCACGTTGGAGGAGTTGGACATGCTCGAAGCCGATTTTCTTCTCGACATTCTTGCCCTGCTTTTGATATTCGTCGTTCTCCGAATCGCTGCCTACTTGTTCCTTAGTTGGAAATTGAAGACTGCGCGATAAATCGGTCCGCTGTTATCGTCAATTAAAACGATGTTCACGCGTACAAAATGAAATTTCTACGAATCAATGGTAAAGTAAACGTGGCGATGGATCGTTGCGTGGCATCGTCGTGCGGTAAAACTGCACGATCCGTCTCGTGTCTATGTACGAAAAGGGAAAGACGAAGTACCGTTCACGCCTACGATCGACGGATTCGCGATATCTGCGTTATTTATTAATTTTAAGACGAGTTTCACGGTTAATTATTTGTTTAGGATATCTCCTCGTTGTCTTTTTGTATCCGCTATGCGATGTGATTAAATAGGGCACGCGTGATCTCGACCGCGAGGGTGTACCTTAGGTAAGGCGAACGGAACAACCGCGTGAGAGTCCTTGAATTCGTTGTTCAAAAGTGAACGAGAGGCCTTAATCGACAATGTTTCGCGAGCAATTACATTTATATCCACCCATGGCTGTGAGCTTGACGATGATGCACGAGGGTTACGGACGATATATAAATACAATGATAAAGCGTATGTCTTTAATTATAATCGCGGACGACTCGAACGACGTTGTCTCTTAAGGGTCAATCTTGCCAGATTTATTAACGTGTTAACGACTTGCGAAATTGTACAATCGTCATCGCGACTGCTCCAATTGATGTTCATGTCTCTGTCTACGCGCAAACCGTATTTTCTAACCGAGTTTACATTTAACGGAAAAATGTAAAAGTCTG
>SMSR01002268.1:9940-20235 GCA_019453355.1 Ceratina japonica
TGTACTTTACTCAGTCAGTATCAATGATTGGGCTTTTTCATTCCACTAGTTCGCCGTGCGAATTAATTTCTATGGCATCAACTTTGTTTCAAAACTTTCCATGGGTAAAAATAAAATGATGTTAGGTCAGGCGATTTCACAAGAGACGAAACTGGTTTAATGAATAATTATAGTCATTTTACGTATATAACATTTGTTTATAACTTTATAGGGTTTTGTATCATTTCACTGTCAATCATTTTATCGACAGTGTTTCAGTCGTTAACGATATTAATTTCGATGATGAAAGTAGTTCATCGACAATATTTACATCAAATTTCTTTCATCGACATTGACACTGTATTTACATATTTAGTTATATATACGCAATTGTCTTCGTATGTCATGATCGTCTTATAGTAAAGTAATAAGTAACAATAACGTAGAATATTATATATTGAAATAATTGTGAAGTAACTACACATTCAATATGTACAATTATACTATACAGAGTGTTTGAAGACCCATGTTCAATAATTTAAGGGGTGATTAAATAAGCCGAAAATAAAGAATACTAATTTTTCGTTCGAAGCCTCGTTAATTAGTTGTTAAGCATTAAAAACTGGCTCCTGAAAGCAGGCAACTCGCGTGTAAATTAAGTTTTCAAAAATCTGCAGTTGTTTTATCTGAAAAGATTATTTCATGTTCTTCAAGAAATTTTAAGCAAAAAGTAATTCCTGACTTTTTCTCGTAAAACTCATAGTTTCTGAGAAAAAAGTTCATAAAATTAAAAAATGACGATTTTTCGAAAATTTGACCTTTTGAATTATTTTTTATGAAACTATAAGTTCTACGAAAAAAACTCGTACATCACTTTTTGCTTAAAATTTGTTGAGGAATGTGAAATAATTTTTTCAGATAAAAAAAGCTGCAAATTTTGAAAAAAAAGTTAATTTGTACGCGATTTGCCTACTTTCAGGGGTTACTGTTTAATGCTTCATAACTAATTAACGAGGCTTCGAACGAAAAATTAGTATTCTTTATTTTCGCCTTATTTTAGCATCTAGAATCAGTTTAAATTATTAATGCTGAAAGACCCTGTATAAGAATAGTAACTAAGTGTAATGAGTAAATATTAAATAATAAGAAATTATAAGATTTCACTATACGCTTTAACTCTTTGGGGCACGGTAGGATTAAAAATGTCCCACCTTTTTGATGCATGGCAATGCGTGGTGGGACATTTTTAGTCACACCTCGTAATATTGCAATAGTTCTACGCACATTTATATTTAGTCTTATTTGCATAAAGTAGCTGGAAATACCATCAACGAATGTTATAAATGTGTTTCTTTGTGTTGGTGAATTTCAACATGTCAGTACAGATTGATCAATTGTTTTGTTGCAACAATCTTTTTCACCTGGTTTTATTTAACAAATCGTAGTAATAAGTTAATTTTTGTATAAATTAGTTCTATATAAGCAAGTGAAGAGCTTTATAATAAAAATTAAAGCTTAAGTTTTGTTTGTGAATGATGAAAGTATGGTGGGATCTTTTTTGTGTCACTGAGCAACTTGTGGATTATTGCAAAAGAACTTTTTTTTATTGTTTACGTTCCAGTTATTTATGTTTATTTCATATATCGTTATTATATAGATATATTTAAGCTACCCTAACTTAACCTAACCAATTTTGTATAATTTAAATCTTTAAAACAATCGATAAACCTTCTGTGCATCATGGGTCTATTTTATTTACTAAAATCCTATGCCTCAAAGAGTTAAACATTGTCAGTGAACTCATCGTCAGCGAAATCAATGTCGATAAAATTCGGAGGTGTAGTGAACTATTCTTGTCAGCGATATCAGTGTCGGTTAAATGTTGTCGATTGAAACACTGTTAATGAAGTAAATGACGGTGATTTGATGCAAAATGAAAACTTAACCCTGTAACATAGCAAGAACATCTTTTTCATAATTTTTTTATTAAGCCTGAGTAATTTGACTCTCTAATCATAAATTCGAGATACTCTGTACACAACCGCAATCGTATACGTGCATACATATATTTCGACACGATTTAGCCGCACACACACTCAAGTGCGTAAAGTGTATGTATTTGTGAACAATGACTATATAAACATTTGTATACATAGGAGAATAACGTTCAAAGCATGTAGAAGCGATTTCTTCTCTGCATCGTGCTTTGAATAAAAAGCGAAAACTTTGATGCTCGTTGCACGTCGCTGAAATAATTTTGGGGACACGTATACGCCTTGCGGGAATAAAGGTAGTATGTGAAGTATGCAAGCGCGGGAGGTGAAAGTTAAGCGAATCGTTAGAACTTCTCAACTGTCCTAAAATTAGTTTTTAAACGACAAACCTTCAAGAAATTTTCATGATATCCGCGTAAACATTCTTTATTCTCCCGACTCCTTTGACGTATATCTTGAATCGATGGGAAATAGTGAATTTAAATCCGGCTAGTCGTATTAATAATCTGTTTGCACGGTTAGCGAATGTATATACACAATTTATTATCATTAAAGTAGTTATACAGATTAAATGAACATGAAGTATCATTTGAAATTATCAGCTGAATCGTCATATAGAGTAAATGAATATGAAGTAGAGTTCGAAATTATCTTTTATTTATTGGTGTACTGTAGAGCCCTACAAAATGGTTTTCGGTAAAACACGAGAATATATGCAATGAGTGGTTACTGTCTTATGATAAATACAAGTTTTTAATCAAATCAATAAATAATTGATCATTTGTGTTCGTGAGAATCACACCTGATCTTCACAACTATGCAATAAACGAAATTATGTATTGGTAAAAAATCTCGAGTTGCTGTTGTTTGTTTTACAATTGTAAAACAACAGTATTACTTTTTTTTCTTCTGTAATTGAGGTACACTAACCACGATCTGGCCTCTTTCCTTTTTCAGACTTTTTTCTTTCGTGAAGAGATCCTAAAGCTGTAATCTACAACGATTAGGGTCGTTATCATCGCTGTATACAACGTCTTTACGGTCTACTTGCGCGAACAATACCATATTTCGGATCTAATGGGGATGTATATCACAGTGAATATCCAGGCCCCATTAGGGCAACTCGTGCGCGCGTGCTTCGAATGTTCGTTGCATCCACGACAATTACTTTCAGTTATTTCCATTTGCTGTCGAACAATGTGAACTGCAGTAGATAAGAGAAACGAGATGAATGGATGAAGACAAAGTTTTATGTAGTCCAGTTGCAATTTATGTTTTACATTGAGAAAAAGTAAAAATCCCGAACTATATAATCAACATTGTAGGAAATGCGATTTGTGAATGCGTGTATCTATAGTACTAATATAGATTGCAAGGAGACAGGCAATAAAGGGCAGTCGCCTTTGACCCGCGATAGAGGGTGTTTGGATTGACTTAAAGGTTACGCACGCGCGTATATAATAACTGTCGACAAGGATAATAGTTCCAGAAATATCGTTTTCATGTATCGAAATTAAAATGAAATAAAATGAGGGTATATCATTAGGACCTGGTTATTTTAAAAAACAAGTCGTGGAAGTTATGAAAGATACAGACGGAGTGGCGGTATAGTGGCAGACAATGTAGTTATAACGGGAAGCGATGATGAGGAATGTCTGCGAAATTTGGATGTAGTATTAAAGCGTTTAGAAGACTGTGGTTTGAAAGGACGAGCAAATAAATGCGAATTTTTCAAAGATGAAGTTAATTATCTAAGATATAAGGTACGAGATAATACGATTACAGTAAATTATGAGAAGTATAAAGCAAGCGTTGAAATGACAAAACCGAATCACTACAAAGAATTACGATTACTATTAGGCAAAATCAATTATTATGGAAGATTAATGATCGGCCTAAAATCCTAGCACCATTAATTGTACTGAATCAAACAATTTTGAATGAAATAAAAATTGTAAGGAAGCGCTTGGAAAAGCGAGAGTAGCATTAAAGAGCGTAATCATATACTACAATCCATCTTTCGCACAAAAATTAACGTGCAATGCGTCCCCAAGAGGGCTAGGTGCATATATTAGCCAGCCCTATGAAGGTGGTGACTTACAATCTACACTACAATAATAATAAAATAATAGGTAAATAATAACAAATTTATTATTACATTTTATTACATCCCATTTCATAAGTACATTGTAGAGAGAATGTTAGGTTCTAGTCCATTTTCTGCTTAGAAGATTCACAGGTGTCTGTTTCGCCCCATACACCTTTGGTCATCAGAGCTGTGCATTTTACTCGTCTATATCTTTGTACTCATTTCACTTCAGCTTTCTTACGTTTTTCTCAGTTTCCTGGTTTTAATGTTCTCCCTACGGTTTCACTTGGTCCTGATAATATGCGATGACCAGACCCTCAAGGACTTCATTACTTTTCAATTTATTATCGGTTTTCGATGATTCTCGTTCGTTCCAAACTTTCATTTTCCCTTTCGTCGACTATGTACAGTGGGCGTAGAAAGTTCATACACTGATAAATTTCAAACAAAACTGTGAAATTGTTGTTTATTAACCATTTTTTTCTCTAAACAATGAATATATTCGTATTTTGAGAAGTTTATAGAATGGATACAATACAAGAAAAAATTAATTACTTGATTAACTTCCGAATGTAATAGAAAAAAACAAAAAATCGACTGAAATACATCAGCAAATAGTATTCGTACAGTTTATAAATTTTCACAATTTGAGAAAAAAAAAACGTAATGTAAATTAATATAACATAAAAAAGTTATTAGTTAATATTTGTTTGGATAACCTTTGGCCTTTATAATTGCTGCAATTCTTTTTGACATTGAACTTACTAAATTTGAGGTCATGTGTGGGACCTTAATCGTTCCACTCTTTCTTCAGTACAGTTTTTAAGCTCTCCTTAGAAGAAATTTCATGTTTTCTGACCTGTCGTTCTAAATAACCCGCAGATGTTCTATAACATTGATGTCGGGAGACTGGCGGAGCTTTTAAATACGCCGGTGTGTTATCTAGTAACCACATTCTGATGTTATACGCAGTACGCTTTGGATCATTATCGTGCATGAAAACGAAATTATCTTTAATATTCATTGTTTCTGCCCTGGGATGAAGATTGCGTTTCAAAATGTCAATATAGACCCTGTGGTTCATTATTCCATCAATAAATTCTAATGAGCCAACACCAGCTGCACTCATGCAGAACCAAATAGTACTGAACCTCCACCGTGTTTAACTGTGGATTTTAAGTTTTGCAGATTGAATTCTGTATTTTTTTCTCCAAACGGTACTTCAACTTATTTTCATCTGTGAAGATCACTTTATTCCAAAACTTCACTGGTGTAGTTACATTATTATTTGCGAATTCCAATCTCTTCTTTCTATTCATTTCACTTACGAAGAATTTCTTACTGGCCACCCGTACGTGATATCCTGAATTTCCTATAAAATTACGTACAGTACTAACAGATACATCAATGCTTAAATTATTTTTATTGCACTTATTCTTGGATTTATCTTTACCATTCTAATAATAACTCTCTCTGTGTACTGATTGATTTTTCGTGGACGTTCACATCTTGATTTATTTTTTAGTGTTTTCTGTAGCTACGAACGAATACTTTCTGCACCCACTGTATTTACTTTTTTGTAACCTTTGCAAGTACAAGAACACAGAGTATAGTTGTCACTACTAATACATAAATATGCCCATAATTATGAAAGTGATCTGTCATATATTTCTTATTTCGAGATATTTAATGAATGACATGAATTCTATATAATGTTGAAATAACAACCACTATCTTATGGTTCATTTTTTACAATATCGTGAAAATTACATTCAAATAATTTAGTTTAAAATAATGTAATGTGAAATGAAATAACTGATATAGTCATATTTTTTAATTTTGATTTTCACCACTTTCTTAATTATGGGCATAAATGTCGATTAAAGAAAAACGCGTAAATTGAAATCAACACAGTAGGAGAGTTTAATCATGGAAGAGTATTTCAGAGGACAGAATATCATTAGTAACGAAGTTAGAATATTCTAAATGCAGTTTTTTTTATTTATCTTAACTTTTATTTTCGTCTATTTTGTTTAATATTCGCTATGTAAGTATGAATTTGTTTTCAAAAGTAATGTCCACTATACTCACTAATTTCATTTAATTCATGCGACTCAGCTGAGGTTTTATACGTCCTCATATCTTCGAGCGCCCATCTCTATCTTTCGCGGTCTTTTTTCGGTCCTCACTAGAGGCGTCGTATATTTTCTTATCGAATTTCCAGCCAGGACGAAATGAAGCGAAATTAATTTCACCGACGGCGTCTGAACTCATCAGGGAAAATCAGGTTACGGGCGTGGGGGTGGCGTGTTCCGCCCTGCTCGTTTCGCGACACATTGAGTTTGATACCGAAAAAGCAGAGCGCAGCAGCGAAAGAATAAAAGGCGTCGGCGAAAACGAGAGAGCGAAAGAGAGACGTATAAACGTGTTGAAGCGAGTTACACAGGGGATGATAGTAACGCGAATCCGAAAATTCTCCCTATTAAATCACGGTTAATTTTCTCCCCTGTCGGCGCGATCACTCCCGTCCCAGTGATTGAGCTATTGTTCATCCCTTTTTCCTTTTTCTTCCTTTCACCCTTTTTTTAATCCATTCAACGTCTATTTCAAATTGCCACGGAATGAAATAATCGATTGGTTGGATGATTTGTCCGGGAAAGATTTGTTTCATTTGTATATTAAATCGTCGGCAGCTTGCCTTCGCTGAGAAATGCTTGTCTTCCTCTACGGTTGATGGATCGTCTCGTTTAGGTCAGACAAAAATTTTATTACTTTTTCAGCACGTACATTTTAAATCGCACTTTAATTCCCTACCTCGCCTCGCCTCGATTTATCGCCTCGATATCTTATTTTCGGTCGTTAATTCACAAATCGTGTACTTTCACGCGATTAAATTCTTTCCCGCTCGCAGCGTGCCTGTTTCCTTAGGCGAGCACTTAGTCGTCTAACTAAATTCTAAATCGTGTGCCTCATTGCAAATTCCGCTAAGCACCTGTTACGTCCACGAGAAAACGAGGAAAAGTGTAAGACCGATCGATCCCTTCTGGCGGTGCATTCTGAACGATTCAACAATGCGAGAACCATTTTCAGTTCAATCGAAGAACGTCTATGTACAATTTAATCGTCTGGTATTTTCAATAATTACACAGACAGGATTTAGTATTTATTAGATTGCAAATTTGTGTAAAAATATAATACATTTGTAACGTCAATGTAGAAAATTAAGTCCAAGAAGAATTTCTATTTATAATATGTAGTTCACTTCGTATTTTATTTCTTATATCATATAATGACTTAAATCTTATATTATCATATAAAATTCTTATATATCATTAAATATCTTATATTTTTCGTGCATACCATTTTTCTATTAATGCATAAAACTCGTAATCTAGTGTTACACACATTCATATGTGTACCTAGATAGTATTTTTGAGAGAAATTCCACGTATAATAAAATTCAACTAAAAATATAAACAAAGTCTAGTTATCACCACGTGATTTACAAATATATTAGATTAAAAAGATGTCAAGAAGTATGTGTCCTTCATGAAAAATGTCTGCGTTTTTAGTGATAGATATGAATCTGGTTAGAGTGTCACTGAAAAAACGCTCGTTATTATTTTTCTGCAGGTCTGGGGTTGGAATTTGTATTAATAAATCTGGGGTCTGGTTGATGAATGACGAAAGTGCAGAGTTATTTCAAGTTTGTGATCTATGATTGTTTACAACGTCTGAGTTGCTAGACCAAATGTAAACGAGAAGTACCTGTTGACCCCGATACACAAATTCTCATGACATCCAAAATAGGAGGAAGTAACATTGACTTCTAGCCGACTATTTTTGTTCGTTCCTCACTAATAAAAGAGCTCTCTGAGCAAGAAACGGCCAACTCGACTTTCATTTGCCTTCTGAAGACGGAAACACAGTGATTTCCATAAATATCCGGACACTCTTCGAAACGGAATAACATTTGTAGTATTGGATCAAAGAACTTGTATCTTCTGTGGAAATTTAGAAAACTTAATTTACTATAGAAAGTTTCATCAGGGCTATAAGTGATTAGAAATTTAAAAAATCGCAGTTTTTCACGACTTTCAATTTACGACTGAGATTGAAGAATTTTTACATGTTTCGATATGCCTAATTCTCTTACCGTTTCACGGATTTTTATGAAACATTACACATTCATATAACACACTTAGATGTACAAACGGGAAGTTTGAAATTTTTACCAAAATTTCCAATAAAAAAGTTAAACATCATGATCTTCTCTTTTCTTCTCGAGATTTTGACGAAGAGATTATTTTACGAACAGTAATTGTTTGTGACACATTACATAGTAAACTAAGCCTTTTAAAAGCCCACAAAGAATTAAGTTGGTTAGCTCAATATTAAAAAACTTATTCCGTTTTGAAGTGTGTCCGGATGTTAATGGGAGTCGCTGTGCGCAGTTCTTTCGGTGTAAGAACGGGTCAGGGCGCCAGATTTTCGTTTCCGTTCGTTACCCTGAATACGTCAGATGTCAAAACAAAGAACATCTTAAACAGTCATTTTAACGTTCGCTATAATAAGTGTTAGGTTTTCTTACTGTAGAAAGAATGAACACCGTTTCAGGAATAATATGAGTTTACTTAAACAATATGATGAATAATAATAATACGGATTATATGAAACGCACGTGCCAATACATGGCGTGGACAAACTAAACCAAAACGGAAACATAAACTAGAAACAAAGAATTGTAAGACGTCGTAACGCGTGACGAAGAATATCGATCGCAGCGCCACCATATCGACGTTGTGCATATCGATTCTACTAACAATAAGCAATTAGAATAATTCACTACATATAAATTAATATTCTTGGAACCGTGAAATGCATCGGAGAGATGACTGTATGTTGTAAACATATTTCATCTTAATTCGTTGTGTACAAGAAAACGCTAATATATCTGTCACAGTTTCCCTTGCTTCGTATGATTTCTATATTTTTTAAGTTCCTTATCTCGAATAACTGAATACCTCAATGGCACGGTCAAGTGAAAATCAAGATTATTTCATGCTTTAAGATCTTTAATTTGTAGTTCAAAAAACAAACTGAATACGCTATTATAAAATCTGTTATGAAGGGAAAACAAATTTGTGACCTGCGTGGGAAAAAGAACTCAAGTTGTTTTCTCCACATCGGCGACTTCGGGAAAGCAAACTGAGATTATTACTGCATATCTTACTTTAGTAATTTAATAAAAACTTGCAAGCTTGTTCGTCTTCTTATTTTACGATAATAAATGATAAAAGTTTTATTGCATGGTAATGAGAACAGATAAATGTCTTTAGCACATCGAGATACTAGTCAGTTGTAAAAGTGTATCAGTATTTGTGCTTTGTTTCTGGGAGCACACCACGCCGTTTAACATAGCTATAGTAAATATTTCCTGGAAGCAACCCAGAATGCTTTTGACTTTATTTTTGAGCTGGAGCTGCTTGAAAACCTGAAACTTTCTTATATTTCGTGAACATTGCAAACAGAACTAAACCTGAAAATTGCACATTTGTACCTTTTCCAGTTCATCAGATATAATATTTAAATCGATAGTTTCGTTATGTTCAGACTGCATCAGAGTTAGGGATCTTTCAATTGCCACACTAACAATTAACGGTTAAATTTCTCTTTATCTTAAATGATAAATTGTTTAATTGTATTTAATTGAATAAGGATTGAAAGTATTAAAAATGGCTGAGTCCTTATTAGAATATTAATATTTATTAAAGATATGTTTACAACTGGTAAAATGTGTGAATAATTAGGAATAACTAATGATATATCTCCGACGACTTTCTCTGATTCGATTCGTCTCGTCTCCTCACCTATTTTTTTCATTTTCGGAAATTTTCGGATTATTCAGCATAGTGTTATCAGACTCGTGTCGACACACATTCTGTACATTCCTCTATATACTTTCGTATAAACTCTAACCAGCCCAGCCGGTAGCTATATCCAACGAATGATTTTAACGACAAATACAATCGTTAAGACGAATTTCTTCCAGTTAAGCTTATTAAAGAATTCTACTTCTTAATTAGTCATATTGAAATAAAACACCAAACGTTATTTACCAAGTGGTGTTCAATTGAATTAACGATTTAACTATATATTCACAATCCTGCATTGAATTACTGATTCACTGACTCATTATCAGTTACTGACCAATTATTATAATATCAATAATT